>CAUYQU010012935.1:0-94853 GCA_963574635.1 Cheracebus regulus | reverse complement strand
CACACCACAACCACCCACCCCACCCCCCCCCCCCCCCCCCCCCCCCCCCCCCCCCCCCCCCCCCCCCCGCCCCCCCCCCCCCCCCCCCCCCCCCCCCCCCCCCCCCCCCCCCCCCCCCCCGGCGGAAAACCCATTCTCAGCAAAGCACAGAAGCTCCCCTCTGCCCTCCAGACATTTGTTCATCTTAGAAAACTTGGGCGGAGGATCCAAACCAAGGCCAGGGCAATCTAACAGAAGATCCTCCTTATCATACTGGGACCCCAAGGGACTTCATCCTCAAGCTCATTGCAAGCCAGAAGTGACATGCCATCCCACTCTCCTCTCCATGCAAAGGCTGCCTAGTGGGAAAGGTGGTATAAAAGAGACCCAGCCCAGAGAACTTAGAAACACAAGGCGACTCTTCTGATAATCTGCAGTTGGGCCTGTCCCCTGGGTGGTCCAGGGGACCTCAGGCTATGAACTCAGTTCATGGTGGTCCCAGACAATACTATCCCCAAGTACTTTGAAGAGGTTCAAAAGCAAATCTTCTCTAGAGGAATAAATGTTCATCATAGGCCCCAAGGAATGCCAACAGTTTTTCAAGAACAATGAGCCATAACCAAGCATATAAGGAAGCATCACACCATGAGTAAAAAAGATATAGGAAGCAAAAAACAAGACATGGCTAGACATGTTAATGGGCAAGATGATCAATGGAAAGAAATTATCCAGAACACAGGAGATGGAATGTGTGGAAGAAGGGTGTTAGAGACACAGAGGGCCCAGTGTAGTGGCTCACACCTGTAATCCAAGAAGTTCAAGACCAGCCTGAGCAACACAGTAAGACTCCAAAAACAAAACAAAACAAGCAAGACTGTCTCTACAAAAAAAAAAAAAAATTAAAAAAAAATTAGCTAGGCATGGTGGCACATGTCTGTAGTCCTAGCTACTGGGGAGGCAGAGGACGGAGGATCACTTGAGCCTGGGAGTTCAAGGCTGCAGTGAATTATGACTGTTCCACTGCACTCCGCCCTGGGTGACAGAGTAAGAACCTCTTATTTTTCAGACTGTCATTTAGCAATGGCCTATGGAAAGAGCCTCTTAAAAAAAAAAAAAAAAAGGCACGGAGGACAGATTGAGGTTTAACATACATTAAGTCCTTATCAGGGTTCCAAACATGCCTGAGCAGAACATCTTCTTCACTCATAAGTCTACATACTTGGAGAAACAAAAAGGGAGGTGATTATCTCACAGAAAAAAATATTCTAGGCTAAGACCAAAAATATCACAAGAAAATAAAACAATTCTTTTAAAATCCGCCTCAGTGCCTGTAATCCCAGCTAACTGGGAGGCTGAGGCAGGAGGATCACTTAAACCCAGGAGCTGGGAGCTGCAGTGAGCCAAGATCATACCACTGCACCCCAGCCTGGGCAACACAGTGAGACCCTGTCTCTAAATAAATAAAAACAAAAAACTCATCAGTACTTAAAATGTCAGCTTCAACTTAAAAATCACCAGTGAAAACTAACACTGTTCTTCAAACCACTCCTCCTTCTGAGAGGAGGCCACTGTTATGTTGCTCATGTACCCTTCCAGAAAGAAGTTGATGCATATACAGGCAAATATAAATGTATTACTAGCCATTCTGTAAAACCTTGCTTGTATTTTTTGTAACAGACAAACCACCCAAATGTCAATCAACAGAAGAATGGATAAACTACAGTACAGTAACAGCAGATGCCGGACTATCACCGAATAAACATGAAGGCATCACTGCTACACACAGTAGCAGTGAATGGTGACTCACTCAATTATAACGTTGGACAAAAGAAGCCAGACATAAAGAGTACATACTGTGTAATTCCAATATATAAAGTTCACAAACAGGCAGCACTAACCCAAGGTGTTAGACATCAGGACAGGATAGGACAGGAAAGGCACAGTGGCTCTTGCCTGTAATCCCAGCGCTTTGGGAGGCCAAGGCAGGAGGATCGCTTGAAACTAGCCTGGGCAACAAAATGAGACCCTGCATCTATAAAATATAAATTTAAAATTGGCTGGAACGGTGGTGTAGACTGGAGCTCAAGATCAGACTGGGCAACATAGCTAAACCCCATCTCTACTAAAAATACAAAAATATTAGCCAGTTGGTTGATATGCGCCTGTAATCCCAGCTACCTGGGAAGCTGAGGTGGGAGAATCACCTGAAAACAAAAAGGGAGGTGGTATTACACACACACACACACACACACACACACACACACACACACACACACACACACACACACACTCTCTCTCTCTCACACACACACACTCTCTCTCTCTCTCTATCTCTCTCTCACACACACACACACACACTCTCTCTCTCGGCTAAGTCTAAAAAACTCACATAAGAAAACGATTCTTTTAAAAACCTCATCAGTGCCTGTAGTTCCAGCTAGCTGGGAGGCTAAGGCAGGAGATCGCTTAAACCCAAAAGGGTTTGAGCAGCCTTGAACTCCCAGGCTCAACCTGCTACTGTATTTTCTGTATCTTTTCTGTTTAGATCCTCCAAGAAGTTGAGGCTTCAGTGAACTGAGATCACAACACTGTACCACAGCCTGGGCAACCAGAGTGAGACCTTGTCTTAAAAAAAGGAAAAAGCTTAGTACAGTGGCAGTATGGCAAATGTGGGATATGTGAGGTGTGATTATTGCTAACTAAAAATTAAAACATGAAAAAGAAGCCAGGACAATGGCTTCCCACTTGTAAAGTACTCCAACAGTCTACAAAGCACCATTCCCCTTTCTCTAACCTCATCTACACAGCCTCCTTCCTCAGGCCACTCGGTATACTGCAGCTGTACCTTAAACTTACTGACCTCACTCCTCTTCAGGGCCTTTGCTCTAACTGTCTCTCTGCCTGGAAGGCTCTTCCCCCAGATATTTAGTGAGGTGTTTTTTTTTTTTTTTTTTGAGATGGAGTCTTGCTCTGTCGCCAGGCTGGAGTGCAGTGGCACGATCTCGGCTCACCACAACCTCTGCCTCCCAGGTTCAAGCAATTCTGCCTCAGCCTCTCCAGTAGTGGGGACTACAGGTGTGGGCCACTCCACCCAGCTAACTTTCGTATTTTCAGTAGAGACAGAGTTTCAATATGTTGGCCAGGATGGTCTCGATCTCTTGACCTCATGATCTGCCCGCCTCAGCTTCCCAAAGTGCTGGGATTACAGGCATGAGCCACTGTACTCGGCCTTTGGTGAGATATTAAGAACTCTCTCCACCAGGTGTATGGCTTGAAGTCAGGGGTTTGAGACTAGCCTGGCCAACATGGCAAAACCCCGTCTCTACTAAAAATAGAAAACTTAGCCAGGCATGGTGGCGGACACTTATAATCCCAGCTACTCAGGAGGCTGAGGCAGGAGAATCACTTGAACCTGGGAGGTAGACATTACAGTGAGCCGAGATCACACCACAGCACTCTAGCCTGGGCAACAGAGCAAAACTCTGCAAAACAAAACAAAATAAAAACACAAAACAAAACAAAAAAACCCCCAAGAAACAGAATCCCTCACTTCCTTGAAGTCTTAGCTTAAACTTCACTTTCTCTACATATTTTGCTTAATTATAACATCTACTGTTTATCTTTTTTTTTTTTTTTTTTTTTTTAAATAGAGACAAGCTCTTACTACGTTGCCCAGGCTGGTCTTGAGCTCTTGGGCCCAAGTGATCCTCCCGCATTGGCCTCCCCTAAAGTACTAGTATTACAGGCATGAGCCACTGTGCCTGGCCAATCTCCTGTGGTTTTTTTAAAATAGTAGAATGGCTGCACCACAGGGGCAGGAATCTTTAATTTTGTTCCCCAATGTATCTCACGTGCCCAGAATAGTGAATGAAAGATAGTGAACACTTAATACGAGATGCAAATCAAGGGGACAGGCATACCTTATCAATGTAAAAATCAACCTCTGAGGCTGACTGAAATTCACCATCCAGAGCTGAGATGCCGCTGGTCCACACCAGGTTCTTCATCTTGTGTTTGAACACAAGAAGCTGGATCCGGAACTCCTGCTCTGTGAGATCCAGGAAGCCAGCCAGCTTGGCCACAGGCATGGTGGTGTAGAGCTTGAGGAAGCTCCGGATGGTTGAAAGCTGGGCCTGCTGCTGTACTTCATCAGCAAACACCTTTAGCTGCTGCAGGAAGGGCTCTTTATGGTAGTTGGGATGCACATTATCATAGTTGGGCACTACAGGCGATAGAAACTTGGGGCAGGAGTAACTGAAAAGTTCTTCATAGACTTGTGGGTCACCTTTCTGCATGCGCAGCATCTTGTCCCCGTATTTCTCCCGCAGTTGGAGGTGAATGCTCTCATCGATACGCATGGGGTACATGGTGAGGGCAATGGCCAGCAGCGCGTGCATCTGCTCATTCTGCTTGTTAATCTGGGGATGAAGTGGAGAGTGGTACCGGGTCAAATGAGATGGACTTCCTGAGGCCCCCAATGCCAATGTGGCCTCACCAGCCTCTGCACAGATCTTTGATTTACTCAGCTGTCTCATATCAGCCACTAAACTTCCCCAACATCTCTTCCAGTCCTACTTCTAGATGTATTGAACTTCCATCCTAGCTCCAAATCCTCCTTAGCCATCTTCTGGATTCCTTATTGGTACCTCTTAGTCTCTCCAGTTTGCTCCACACATCACTAGCAGGTCAACCCTTTTACACCAGTTAGGATCAAGTTAGCCAAAACTTTTGATGCAACCTTGATGCCGATATGTGCATGTGCCATGCAACAACATTTTAGTCAACCACAGGCCAAGGGCCACATATAGGATGGTGATCCTACAAGATCATAATACTGTATTTTTATTGTATCTTTTCTGTTTACATACACAAATATCACAAATACAAGTCCCAGCTACTCAGGAGGCTGAGGCTGAAGAATCACTTAAACCCAGGAGGTGGAGGTTGCAGTGAGCTGAGATCACACCACTGTGCTCCAGCCTGGACAACAGAAAGAGAATTCGTCTCAAAAATACATGTATCATTTTGGAAAAAAACAACAAAAATTAGCTGGTGTGGTTGTATGTGGCTGTAGCCCCAGCTACTTGGAGGGCTGAGGTAGGAGGATCACCTGATCCTAGGAGGTTGAGGCTGAAGTGAGCTGTGACTGTGTCACTGCACTCCAGGTGGGTGATCTATTAGTAGGCACAATCGTCTAGAGTGCTCTACAGCCTTGAACTCCTGGCTTAATCAAAATTGAAGTATTTTGGATGGTCACTACCAAGAATGGTTGGCATAGATGCCAAGGAGTCAGCTGAGTAGAAAGGCCACTAGTGGCAGGCAGAGTCCCCCTTACCATCTCATACTTATATGTGGTCCTCTGGAACATGCTCTTGGTCCTCTGGATATAGAGGAGGATGTTGGCAAAGACCCGGATGGCATCCTGGTAGCGACGCATCATCAAATATGCAAATCCAACATAATAATATGTGGTGACCTGGCACTCTGGAACACGGGAATACATACTCTGCAGAAGGAGATGGAACAAACATCCATGAGTGCCAATTCATCCCGGATAGAACCAGAGGTAGAAACACCAAGAGTTTTCCCTGCAAAGGCCCTGAACTACCCAGAAGCAGCTCTGGAGTCCCAGACTTTGAGAATGGACCTTCCTATTCACAAACTAAGTTGTATGCTTTGAGGAATCCATTTTCTTTTTTTCTTTTCTTTTTTAAGATCAACCTATCAGAGGAATCCATTTTCTTAGCTGTAACAAGAAGGTTCTGGATCAGGAATCCCTAAAATCTCTTTGAGCTCTAAAATGCTATACATCTGAGTTTTGGTACTTTTCCTTGCTTTTTTAAGTAAGTCCTATAAAGGAATGGACAGGTAAGACAGAAACACATACGTGCACATGAGCCCAACACCAAATAATAAGTATCTGTAATATTGTTCTGTGGCTAGGAAGAACACAACAGCTAATCAATGAACATACTATCTTAGAATTAAATCTTTTCTTAATTCTTTTTTTTGAGAAGGAGTCTTGCTTTGTCACTTAGGCTGGAGTGCAATGGAGCAATCTCAGCTCACTGCAACCTCTGCCTCCTGGGTTCAAGTGATTCTCCTACCTCAGCCTCCTGAGTAGCTGGGATTACAGGTGCTTGTCACCACGCCCAGCTAATTTTTTGTATTTTTAGTAGAGACAGAGTTTTGCCATGTTGGCCAGGCTGGCCTCAAGCTCCTGACCTCAAGTGATCCACCTGCCTCGGCCTCCCAAAGTGCTGGGATTAAGGGCGTGAGCAGCCACGCCTGGTCTTCCTAATTCTTTAGACTAGCAAAATGTGAAGAGTAAAAAGCTGCCACTATCATTCCATTTTGAAAACAGAATAAAAAACTGTCATTAACTACCAAAATCATCCAGGTACAGCTTTTTACCATAGTCGTTTGCCCAGCTGTAGTCTCAATTTTGTCTTTTTTTTTGAGACAAAGTCTCACTCTGTCGCCCAGGCTGGAGTGCTGTAGCACGATCTCAGCTCACTACAACCTCCACCTTCCGGGTTCTAATGATTCTCCTACCTCAGCCTCCAGAGTAGCTGAAATTACAGGTGCCCGCCACCATGCCCAGCTAATTTTTTGTATTTTTAGTAGAGACGCGGTTTCACCATGTAGGTCAGGCTGTTCTCCAACTCCCGACCTGAGGTGATCTGCCCACCTCAGCCTCCCAAAGTGCTGGGATTACTGGCAAGAGCCACTGTACCTGGCCTAATGTTTGTATTTTTTAGTAGAAACAGAGTTTCACCATATTGGACAGGCTGGTCTCTAGCTCCTGACCTTGTGATCTGCCCGCCTTGGCCTCCCAAAGTGTTGAGATTACAGGCGTGAGCCACCATGCCCAGCCTAGTCTCAACTTTCAATGGCCTGAGGGAAGAGTCCTCTCCTCTTCTAGAAATTTGTCCTAAGAGATCAGAGTGGTTCTCTAGAAATAGACATTCTGGCTCTGACAAGAGGGGCCAGAGGCAATAGGCATCACCTTTTTGTTCAGTTCGATGTTCTCTAGCACCTTGATGGCCTGGTAGTAATCTCCTAACAGGGAGTGCAGGCGGAGAAGCCCCACCAGGCTGAAGTAACCAAGCATCTTGTAGAGGGAGTGCCGCCCATACTCCCCAGCCACACTCTCAGGGTCACCTGAAAGAGACAGACACCATGAATACTCTGGTAGGAGGAAGGTAAAGGAAGGCATACCTGACCTATGAATGTTACTCAGCAGACATCTCACCTGCTGCCAGCCTTCAAAGCTTCCCTCAGTTGAGAATAACTTGAAAGGAATACCAAGAAACAGCAAAACCAACCTTATGCTAATCTTAAATTTACCAATAGTTGCTTTCAGGGTGGCAGTTCATTTTGCTTTTTATTTTTTTGGTCCCAACACATGACAACGGCACCCTCATCAGTAACATATATCCACCAAGACCCCTCCTTTCAGAAGTACACAAGGTCAAAGCTATTTTCCTAACAACACTAAGATGCTATTTGCCCTTCCCACTGAGCTGACATTTGCATGATGCAAATACTATGCTGGGTAAAATTACTTTCAACTTAAGCATAAATCAGGCAGTGACACCAAATTGTACCAGTAGTCATTATACTGTTCCTTGCCATGCACTGGCTCTAAAACAACTAGTCCTTAGCTAGGCATGGTGGCTTGTACCTGTAATCCCAGCTACTTGGGAGGCTGAGGTGGGAAGATGTGCTTGAGCCCAGGTACCATATCTAAATAACCAGAGTTTGTATTTTTTGGAGACAGAGAGCTATAAAAGTGCTATTGCATTCTGGCCTGGGTGACAGAGAGAGATCCTGTTCAAAAAAAAGAGAGAGAGATAAAGAAAAAAATCCTTTTTTCATGGAGTACCATTTTTACTTGTAAGAACGACTGATACACAGCTGAGCGCAGCTCACACCTGTAATCCTAGCACTTTGGGAAGTCCAGGCTGGTGTATTACTTGAGGTCAGGAGTTTGAGACCAGCCTGGCCAACATGGTGAAGCCCCATCTCTACTCAAAATACGAAAATTAGCCAGGTGTGGTGGCGCATGCCTGTAATCCCCAGCTACTGAAGAGGATGAGGCAAGAGAATCGCTCAAACCTGGGAAGCAGAGTTTAGGCCACTGCACCACTCAAGCCTTAGCAAGACTTAATCTCAAAAAAAAAAAAAAAAAGACAACTGATAGAAACTCTGGTTATTCCGATATGGGTTCTGGCAGACATTTTCACAAAAATGAAAAATGAAGTCAACTTGTCACACCTCAATGAAAAGAACTGACCGTGTTTGCTAACAATAAAAAAAATTCAAAGGTTGAGCACAGTGGCTCACACCTATAATCCCATGAGTTCAAGATCGGCCTGGGAAACAAAGTAAGAACTTGTTTCTACTTAAAAAAAAAAAAAAAAAATCAGCCAGGTATGATGGTGCACACCTGTGGTCCATACTTCGGCCTGGATGACAGAGTAAGACCTCATCTAAAAATTAATAAAAATTCAAGCTTTTAAGTAAAAATGGAATTTTGTAAAACTCTTATCTGCCACTACAAGCTCTATAGCTTATGAATACATGTTCAGCTGATATCAGTGGCAAAAGTAACAGATGTGACTTTTTAAAAAGATGTAATAAAATGTGTCAACATTTGGAAGATCTTTGTAACTCAGTGAACCAGTATTTTTTTTTTTAAATCACACATGGTCAGGCCCGGTAGCTCACACCTGTAATCCCAGCATTTTGGGAGGTTGCTGCAGGCAGATCACTTGAGCACAGGAGTTTGAGACCAACCTGGCCAACATGTGAAACCTTGTCTCTACTAAAAATATAAAAATCAGCCGGGCGTGGTGATGCATGCCTATAATCCCAGATGCCTGGGAGGATGAGGCAGGAGAATCACTTGAGACTGGGAGGTGGAGGTTGCAGTGAGCTGAGATCATGCCACTGAACTCTGCCTGGGTGACAGCGCAGACAGACTGTCTTGGAGGAAAAAAAAAATCGACACATAGATGACATGGATGTAAGAAACTCATTCAAATTACAGGGGTAATCAATAACATTAATATAACAAAGGAAAGCCAGGCAGGGTGGCTCATGCCTGTAATCCCAGTACTTTGGGAGGCAGAGGGGGCGGATCATGAGGTCAAGAGATGGAGACTATACTGAACCAACATGGTGAAACCCCGTCTCTGCTGAAAAAATACAAAAATTAGCTAGGAGTGGTAGCGTGTGCCTGTATTCCTAGTTAATTGGGAGGCTGAGGCAGGAGAATCACTTAAATCCAGGAGATGGAGACTACAGTGAGCTGAGATTGCGCCACTACACTCCAGCCTGGTGACAAAGTGAGACTCCATCTCAAATATATAAACATATATGTATATATAATAAAGGAAAAATTCACTAACAGTTTCAGATTCCTCACTGCACCTAATCTGTATGAAACTACCACTGGTCATTTTACAGTACAGGGTGCGTATTCTTCTGTAAATGCTTGTGACCAGAAGCCTTTTGGATTTTGCATTTTTTAATACCTGCATATGCCTACTGAGATTTTTTTTTTTTTTTTTTTTTTTTTAAGACAGAGTCTCACTTTGTCACCCAGCCTGGAGTGTAGTGGTGCAATCGGCTCACTGTGACCTCCGCCTCCTGGATTCAAGCGATTCTCCTGCCTCAGCCTCCCAAGTAGCTGAGATTACAGGCGCCCGCCACCACACCCAGCTAAATTTTTGTATTTTTAGTAAAGATGGGGTTTCACCATGTTGGCCAGGCTGGTCTTGAACTCCTGACCTCAGGTAATCCGCCTGCCTCAGCCTCCAAAGTGTTGGGATTACAGGTGTGAGCCGCAGTGTCTGGCCCAGATTTTCTTTCTGTGCTTCAAACCAAAGTGTACATTGCAACAGATTGAGGCCAGGAATTGTGTATGAAGCCAGACACAGAGAGATCTACGAAAATGCCATTCTTCACTGAAAAAAAAAATTTTTGAGACAGAGTCTTGCTGTTGTCCTGGGTTGGAGTGCAACGGTGCAATCTTGGCTCACTGCAACCTCCACCTCCCAGGTTCCAGCAATTCTTCCTCAGCCTCCCAAGTAGCTGGAATTATAGGCAGGAGCCACCACACCTGGCTAATTTTTATATTTTTTAGTAGAGACAGGGTTTCACCACGTTGGCTACGCTGGTCTTGAACTCCTGACCTTGTGATCCACCTTCCTTGGCCTCCCAAAGTCCTGATATTACAGGCGTGAGCCACCATGCCTGGCTGAAAAAAAAAAAATTTTTTTTTTTTTGAGATGAAGTCTCTTTCTGTTGCCAGGCTGGAGTGCAGTGGCACGATCTCAGCTAACTGCAACCTCTGCCTCCCCGGGTTCAAGCGACTCTCCTGCCTCAGCCTCTTGAGTAGCTGGGATTACAAGCACATGCCGCCACGCCTGGCTAATTTTTGTATTTTTAGCAGAGACGGGGTTTTACCATGTTGGCCAGGATGGTCTCGAACTCCTGACTTTCTGATCCTCCCGCCTCGACCTCCCAAAGTGCTGGGATTACAGGCATGAGCCACCAGACCCGGCCAAAAAAAATTTTTTTTAAAATAAAGATATATTTTGGGGTTCTCAATATTTTAACAGAGTAAAGTGGGCTCTGACACTAACATGTGTGAGAATGTTTGTTTAGAAGCGCTTATCTAAACAAAAGTGCTGGAGACACAGTACAAGTGTTTACAAATGCAAATCTCAACGTGCTGGTTCAGTTTGTTGGCCAACAGACTCCCAAGTCCCACAGCTCCCAGTAGGAACACTCTGCTACTGTTTGTACTTAAGCATCTACAAAGAGTCAACAGCCCACTGCCTAAGACATGGTGACTCATCTGCTCTATTTGCAGTATCTATCCATTTGGAACAGATGGCAAGCAGCTGGAAATTCGCAGGTTGCAGCTGTCGGCCTGCTGCACTCACCTCCGCTTGTGTATACCTCCAATTGTCGGTTGATGTTGGATTTGTCTACTAGGGAATGAAGGACATTGAGGACACTGTGAACATTCCAGATTTTGGGATTGGAACGAAGGAAGTCAATCTCCTCCTCTGACTTCTTGGCAGTCTTGCAGCGGTACTGACTGAATGACTGAAACTGTGAGGTAGAAAAGAAACACATAGTAGTGGTATGAGCCCAAAGTGAACGTCCACGTGCACAATGCTGAAAACGAGGCAACGCTCTGGCTCTGGACGGGGCGAGGTGAGGGTGAGACAACCACTTCTCATTCTAAACAGAAGTTACTAATTCTATGATAGAAAAACAAGTTGGGCATGGTGGCTCATGCCTGTAATCCCAGCACTTTGGGAGGCTGAGGTGGGCAGATCACTTCAGGTCGGGAGTTCGAGAACAGCCTGACCTACATGGAGAAACCCTGTCTTTACTAAAAATACAAAAAATTAGCTGGGCATGGTGGCACGTGCCTGTAGTCCCAGCTACTTTGGAAGGCCGAGGCGGGTAGTTCATGAGGTCAAGAGACTGAGACCATCCTGGCCAACATGGTAAAACCCCATCTCTACTAAAAATACAAAAATTAGCTGGGCCTGGTGGCGCTTGCCTGTAGTCCCAGCTACTCAGGAGGGTGAGGCAGGAGAATCACTTGAACCCAGGAGTCGGAGGCTGCAGTGACCCGAGATCATGCCATTGTGCTCCAGCCTGGCAACAGAGCAAGACTCCATCTCAAAAAAAAATTTAAAAATAGGGCCAGGCACGGTGGCTCACGCCTGTAATTCTAGCACTTTGGGAGGCCGAGGTGGGTGGATCACCTGAGGTCAGGAGTTCAAAACCAGCCTGGCCATCATGGTGAAAACCCATCTTAAAAAAAAAAAAAATTAAAAATAAATAAATAAAAAATAAATAAAATAACAAGCACGTATCCTTCAATCAATAATTCTACTTCTAGCTAGTGAAGCCTAAAAATATGCCTATGTATAATACTTATGGATATTCATTGATTCACTGCCTGTAACTGTGGAAACTGACAAATCAAATGTTCATCATCAGAGGCATGGTACATCCGTATCATGCACACTGCAGCAAAAGAACAAGGCAGGTCTACGAAAACATGGTATAAGTGTTAACAAGTCACAGCAAATGGCACAATAGAGCATGTAACCATTTTTGAAATGATCTCTCTTTATACAGTCACGTTTATGTAAATGCCTGAGAAACATAAGGTGCCTTTCCTTGCAGACAGTAATTGATACCTCTGCAAACACAAGGAAGGCAGGTATTTTTACTTTATCTGTAGTTTGAACAACAAAAAAAAAGAGAGTGGCGAGGAAGAGCCACTTACCCCATGTGGCGTCTACCTGGCCAGGAGGAAACACACCAGGCGCTCACTGACCCTCGCTGGACTATCTTTGTTAGAAACAGAAAGCATCATAAGCCCCTTAACGAGAACACTGGCTAAGCCCAGGGAATTATGATTATCTCAAGAGGGATGGAAGAAAATCAGCACAGATGATCCTTCTTCACTTGCTCTAAGTCAAAAGGACTGCTATTCATCTAGAAGTATTCCAAATAAGAGGATGATACAAGCCAAGGAGCCAGAGGGCAAACAAGGCCAGTGCAGTTTGTAGCTTTTGCTGTGAAAGGCACTGAAGCCTAGTCTCGCACAGGAAACTTTTCTCAAGGAGCACTATGAAGGTTTCTCAGCTCACCATTCGTGACGTTTCAACGCTTTGTATGCACAAAGTCTCCCTGGGTCATGGAGTTCCAATAACATCTTTATTAAGATACCAATTTACCCTGAAATAACCAGTTAGCTTATAGACAGAGCACAAAAGGGAAAAGGATTATATTTTGTCAAATACTTTATGTTTTGTAGTCTCTGTTTCTCAAACTCTGGCCTGAAGCAATCCTCCTGCCTTGGCCCCAAAATGCTGGGATTATAGTTGTGAGCAAACTTGTAGTCAGTATTTTTAAATAGGACTGGGCTAAATAAGATGGAAAAGAATAATGACATTGAACATCATCACAATGAACAGGCAACATGTATTAATTATTCAGTGACAGGTACTATGCTAAGCACTTTATAGGCAGTATCTCATAATGGTTGTAGCAATCCCTGCGACCGTTTTAGAGATAAGAAAACCAATGCACAGTGTGGTTAAGTAATGTGCCCGCAATAGAACATGTTACCATTGTAAAAACGGGCCAGTAGGCCAGGTGTGGTGGCTCACACCATTAATCCCAGCACTTTGGGAGGCCGAGGCAGGTGGATCACCTGAGGTCAGGAGCTCAAGAATAACCTGGCCAACACGGAGAAACCCTGTCTCTATTAAAAATACAAAAATAAGCCAGAGGTGGTAGTGGGCATCTGTAATCCCAGCTACTGGGGAGGCTGAGGCAGGAGAATCGCTTGAACCTGGGAGGCAGAGGTTGCAGTGAGCCAAGATTATGCCACTGTACTCTAGCATGGGCAACAGAGTAAGTCTGGGTCTCAAAAAAACAAAAAAAAAGCCAGTAAACAACTAAACCTGAACCTTTACCCCAGGCTACACAGCTGCCATACTTTATTTGCATTTGGCACAGTTCTCAGTCAACCTTGAACAGTAACTATTGAGATAGGTGATATTCTCGTTCTGATAAAAATATTCTATTGTATTCTGATCGAGCACATACTTAAGTATCCACCACCACAATCAAGATATAGATTGGGCAAGGTGCCTGACTTTGGGAGGCCAAGTCAAGAGGATCACTTGAGGCCAGGAGTTCAAGACCAGTGTAGGCAACACAGCAAGACCCTCATCGCTACAATAATAAAAATAGCCATGAAGGTGGTACGGGCCTTATAGTGGCAGGTACTCAAGTGGCTGAGGCAGGAAGATCACTTGAGCCTAGGAGTTTCAGGCTGCAGTAAGCTAGGATCACACCACTGCACTCAGCCCAAGTGACAGAGTGAGACCCTGACTCTTAATTTAAAAAAAAAAAAAAAAGAGAACATTTCTACTGTGTAGGTGAAGAAAGTGAGGCTGAGAGTTTAAATAGCACATTGCTGTTACAAGCTCTTTACCACTGTTACCAGCAGGTGGCAGCCCCCAGATTAGAATTCACTTCCACCTGGCTCCAAAGCCTGTGAAGCCTGTGTTCTTCCTGCCAGATCACCTAACAAGGTCAAATAAGAGCTTGATCAAAGTCAGGAGCTGAACTTACTCGACTTCCAACTTCCCATCTGGAGTGCTTAGGCTTCACTGTCTCTTCAGAAAACCAACTGAAATGGGAGTCTTCTGCCATGCAGTATTTTACACTACAATGAGGATATTTTTACACCATACAGCTTTTTTACAAAAATGATAGTTAACAGCTATTCCTGGCGTGGACCAGTTATTTCAAATTAGGCTGACGCTGACTAGATAGATACCTGGTAGATGAACTCATCGATGATATCCCAGAGCCACTGGTTGGGTAGTTCAAGGGGAGCAGGACCATCGGCATCTATGCAGGAGATCACAGAAAAGTCAGGTTCAAAGCAATGACTGCCCATTCGGTAGGCTGCAGAATGCTTTATAATTTCTCTCTCTTTTAAATTATTTATTTATTTATTTATTTATTTTATTTTATATAGACAGGGTTTCACCATGTTGGTCAGGCTAATCTTGAACTCCTGACCTCAGGTGATCCATCCACCTTGGCCTCCCAAATTGCTGGGATTACAGGCATGAGCCATCGTGCCTGGCCTGTAATTTCTCCCTTAAAAAGACCATGAATCACAAGACCTCCCCTCTTCCCACCTACACATTAAGATCCTGCTCAAAAAAAAAAAAAAAAAAAAAAAAGAAAGCTGAGGTCAATGACCACATCCCCTCGGCCAAATCTCACTCACTAAGAATGTAGTTGAAGAGATTGCAATAGTTGTAATAGGATTCAAACCTCTGCTCCAAGGAAGGTCCCCCCTGTAAAGAAAACAGATATACCAGGATACAGATTATTTAATCTTAATGTGTTTTACTTATGGTATACTGTGACAGCTGTGTACAAATACATGACAACTGGTATCTGTCCTCTCCTTCTTGGTATGTAAATACACAAGTGAGCAGGAAGACAAGACAGTCCTATAGCAGTTGAGGCACTGAACACTGCAACACATGGTTAGGTTCTACAGTAACAGACCTTAAATGACTCTCAGAGCAGGCATGAAGATCTGGCAAAGCAGAAAGAAGGGAAAGCGTTTCAGAAAAAACCACACTAGCAAAGGCGAAGAGGGAAAATCGTGGCACTTGAAGGCTAGGGAGTTAGAGAAGATAATGCTTCACTGGGCTACATGGGACTACGGGCCAGGAATGGAGCAGTCTCCCAACGTCAATCAAGAATCTAGGTCAGGGGGCCTGCAAATCTACTCCGCCACCTGTTTTGTAAATAAAGAAGTTTTACTGGAACACAGCCATGCCCACTCATTACGTACTGTTTACAACTGCTACAAAGACATAGCTGAACAGATTGGACAGAAACCATCATGGTCCTCGAAGCCTAAAATACTATCTGACCCTCCACAAAGAAGGTGGTTGAACCCTGGTCTGGTCTTCATGTTGCTTGCATCTGAGAACCACTGATGGTTTCTGAGCTGGGGAACTATACCATGAACAATGTATTTGTGACGGAGAAAAAACACAACTTTGGAGTCAGCCCCACCTCTTATTACTGTGGGGTTCTCACAAGGTATTTAATCTGTCTGTAAAATAGGAGCAAAAGATTATTGACTAGTCACAATTAAGTAAGATTATGTAGCTGGGCAAAGTGGCTTATGCCTGTAATCTCAGCACTTTGGGAGGCTGAGGTGGGCAATTCACCTAAGTCAGGAGTTTGAGACCAGCCTGGGCAACACAGCAAGACCCCATCTCTATTCTTCGTTTTTAAAAAAATTATGTAAGGTGCTTAATACATTAAGCACATTAATGAAAAACAGCTCCCTAAGGGCTAAAAACTGGTCATTTACGTGAGAGTCCTGGTACCTAATAAAAAGATTACAGCATCAATAACTTCTGCTGAATCTTCATCTACAGACCGAACAAAGAGAACATTAGAGGTGGTGAAACCAGCTATACTATGGGCTACATATGGTGTCAGGGTACTCCCAAAGAAGCAATGCACACATAATGGCTAGATTCTTAGCATCAATGGTAGTAGGGAATCTTTAATTTCTATCAGATAAAGTAGTCAGAGATCCCACTGGGATGCTGGAAAGGCATGGCCCCTTACTCTGGCAGCAGCAACTTTTCCAACCACTATCACTCACCTGAGGTCAGGAGTTCGACAGCCTGGCCAACATGGCGAAACCCTATCTTTACTAAAAATACAAAAATTAGCCAGGCATGGTAGCACATGCCTGTAATCCCAGCTACTCAGGAGGCTGAGGCAGGAGAATAACTTGAGCCCAGGCGGCAGAGATTGCAGTGAGCCAAGACTGCACCACTGTATTCCAGCCTAGGTGACAGAGTGAGACTCCATTAAAAAAAAAAAAGGTATGTTGAAGACAGAGCTGAACAGGATTTGATGGATGTAATGCCAGAGGAAAGTTAAGAATGCCAAAGTTTTTAGTCCAATTAGCCGGGTAATTAACAGTAGCCAATTATTGAGATGATTAACATGGGAGGAACTAGTTTAGAGGGAAAATAAGAATTCAGTTTTAGATGTGTTAAGCTTGAGATGACTTTCAGACAGCCAAGTGCACATGTTTATAGCTGGATATACGAGTCTCGACTTCAGTGGGGCAACTGAGGCTAAAGGTAGAGATTAAGTCATTGGTGTATATAAATAATACAGATGGGTTTCTTTTTTTTCTTTTTGAGATAGAGTCTCACTCTGTCACCCAGGCTGGAGTGGAGTGGTATGATCTCAGCTCATTGCAACCTCCACCTCCCGGGTTAAAGCGATTCTACTGCCTCAACCTTCCAAGTAGCTGGGATTTCAGGCACCTGCCACCATATCTAGCTTATTTTTGTATTTTTATATTTTCAGTAGAGACAGGGGTTTCTCCATGTTGGCCAGACTGGTCTCAAACTCCTGACTTTAGGTGATCCGCCCACCTTGGCCTCCCAAAGTGCTGAGATTACAGGCATGAGCCACTACGCCCAGCCTTAAATAGTACAGACGGTACTTTAAAACACTTTAGGCACTTTGTAATTTAGAAGTCAGGAAGAACAGAATCTAGTAAGTGCCCAAAGTTGGGATAATGCAAGCTGGCCTAGATTCAAGGAGTTTTGTCATTTATTAGCTGGATATATTTGAGAACAAGTAACCTTTCTGCACCTCAGGTGCCAGTTTGCAGGCATGACAGAATTAGGAATGTGAAGATGTGTGCTAAGTGTCTATCTAGCATTGTGCTTGGCATACAGTGACAGTGTTATGTACATTTCAAAGAAACGGAGCCTCAATGCTCTAAAGGGGAATAGAGCCCAAAGCAGAAGCAGCAGAAGGTGCCTGGAAACACCCTGAAAGGACAGCAGCCTGTAACCCAGTACATGGGTGACTGCCCAGTCCAGAATTGTGGGGACAGAGGAATTTAAAAGAATGCACGGGTTATATATTGTTAGTGTGTCTTGAACAGCTTTCTGGGTTAAATTATTCCTTCCACCATTTCTTAAAAGAAAACTCAAAAACATGCCAATCATTCCTGGACACTGAACCAATATAAACAAGTGACTGTGTTCTAGGGACAAAAATGGCACAGAGTTAAAAAAAAAAACTGCTAGCGACACTTAAATACTTACACTGACTTTGGCGTATATGTGCCTGTAGTATAATTCTTTGTATAAAATCAGGAAGACAGCATCTGAAAAAGATAGGAAGAGGGGTGCTTCACTATCCATAAAACTGGGGTATCCTGGCAGCTTTAGCCCTTTGGTGGGGAGGAATAAAGGTAATTCTGAACACTAAACAACATCTAAATTGCTATGCATATGCCCTAAGAATAAATGCAATGAGAAAATCCACTTCTCATTTGAATCCACCAACTGCAATCTCTGTCAGTGAGATCAAGATCTCGTTCAGACCTATTGCCCTTTGCCATTTAGAAACCTGTGCCATCCAACTACATAAATAAACCGGCACCTAACAGTAATAAGCTGAGTGTAGTGGTGTGTGCCCATGGTCCCAGCTACTTGGCAGGCTAAGGTGGCAGGACTGCTTGAGCCTAGGAGGCAGAGGTTGCAGTAAGCCATGATCACACTGCACTCCAGACTGAGCAACACAGTGAGCCCCCATGGGAGGCAGGAACGAAGGAAGGAAATACTAATTTAAGAATGTTGTTTGTTTGTTTAGAGACATGGACTCACTCTGTTGCCCAGGTTGGAGTGCAGTAGTATAATCATGGTTCACTGCAGCCTCCACCTCCAGGGCTCAGGTGATCCTTCCACCTCAGCCTCCAGAGTAGGTGGGACTATAGGCATGTGCCACCATGCCTGGATAATTTTTTTTTTAATTTTTTTTTGTAGAGAAAGAAATCTCCCTACGTTGCCCAGGCTGGTCTGGTCTTAATCTCCCACCCTCAAGTAACCCTCCCACCTCAGCCTCTCAAAGTGCCAGAATTACAGGCGTGAGCCATGACACTCAGCCACAGAATGAGTTTTGAGCTCATTCTGTGTTTAGTCAATTAAGAGTGAGTGTTCAGGTCAAGCTGGTGGCTCATGCCTGTAATCACAGCATTTAGGGAGGCCAAGATAGGCACATCATTTGAGGTCAGGAGTTCAAAACTAGCCTGGCCAACATGGTGAAAACCAATCTTTACTAAAAATACAAAAATTAGCCAGGTGTGGTAATGGGCACCTGTAATCCCAGCTACTTGGAAGGCTGAGGCAAGAGAATTGCTTGAGCCCAGGAGGTGGAGGTTGCAGTGAGCTGAGATCACACCATTACACTCCAGCCTGGGCGACAAGAGCAAGACTCCATTTCAGAAAAAAAAAAAAAAAAAAAAGAAGCGTTCAAAAAACATTAGCTATAACAAAACAAATGAGAAACTTGTACAATGAAAACTACAAACACTGTTAAATGCAACCTAAAACCTAAATAAATGAAGGACATCCCATTGAAGGAGTTAATAGTGTGAAGACGGCAATACTCCCTGAAGTGATCTTCAGATTCTAGGCAATTCCTATAAAAATCCCAGCTGGCTACTTTGCAGAAATTGCCAAGTCCATCCTAAAATTAATAAGGAAATCCAAGAGACCCAGAATAGCCAAAACAATCTTGCAAAAAAAAGAACAAAGTTGGAGGACTTAGAATTCCCAATTTCAAAAACTTACTACAAAAAAACTAATCAAGACAATGTGGCTGGGCACAGTAGTTCATGTCTATAATCTCAGCACTTTGGGAAGACCACTTGAAGTCAGGAGTTCAAGATCAGCCTGGTCAACACCATGAGACTCCATCTCTACAAAAAAATTTTTAAATAAGCTGGGCAGGCCGGGCTTGGTGGCTCATGCCTGTAATCCCAGCACTTTGGGAGGCTGAGGCAGGCAGATCAGGTCAGGAGTTCAAGACCAGCCTGGCCAATGTGGTAAAACCCTGTCTCTACTAAAAATACAAAAATTAGTTGGACGTGGTGGTGGGCGCCTGTAATCTCACCTACTCAGGAGGCTGAGGTAGGAGAATTGCTTGAACCCAGGAGGCGGAGGATGCAGTGAGCCGAGATTGCACCATTGCATTCCAGCCTGGGTGACACAGTGAGACTCCGTCTAAACAAAAAAAAAAAAAAAAAAAAAAAAGAAAAAAAAAAGAAAAAAAATTGGTGCTAGAGTAGCTGAATATCTACAAGTAAAATAGGTTGGATTCACCTACCTCACCCAGATATAAAGGACATTATCTAAAAAAGTGAAAGGTGGGAGGCTACAGAGCTTATCCCAGAGAGTGCAATGACCCCCTCAAATTTTTTTTTTTTTTTTTTTTTTTTGAGATGGAGTCTCACTCTGTCACCCAGGCTGGAATGCAATGGTGCAATCTCGGCTCACTGCATCCTCCACTTCCCAGGTTCTAGCAATTCTCCTGCCTTTGCCTCCTGAGTAGCTGAGATTACAGGTGCACGCCACCTCACCCTGCTAATTTTTGTAGTTTTAGTAGAGACAGAGTTTCACCATGTTAGCCAGGATGGTCTTGATCTCTTGACCCTGTGATCCACCCACCTCGGCCTCCCAAAATGCTGTGATTACAGGCATGAGACACCGTGCCTGGCCAACCCCCAAAGTATAGAGGGAAATAGAAACAGATCAAGACAAAGATCTAAACTTCATCATATATGAGAGATCTCTATCCCCTCTTAAATCATCCAGCCTTCAACAGGTTATTTTATTAAGAACTTACTAAATACGAAGCACTGGGGAAACAAGATGGTGAGCAAAACAGACACAGACCCTCTTGAGCTTCCTGTCTAGTGACTCTCAGCCACTGGATTCCACTCGGTGCACAAGGTATAAAGAGCTCACACCTACCGTTGCCAACCTGTGGAGCAATGGCTTCAGCCTCGGGCCAAGGTGTATTCTTGAAGAATCTTTCAGTCAGCTTGGTCCAGCTGGAAAAAAAAAAAAAAACAAGCAAAAAAATTTCTAAAACTCCAAAAGAAGGACTGGAGAATGCCAACCCTAACATTTTACAGATGAGGATCCAGGCTTAGAAAGGGGAAGAGGTCACAAAATCAGAGCTGAGGCCAGAGCCCTTTAAGTCCACAACTTTCCTCAACCCAACTCCACACATCAATCTTTCTCAACACAATAAAATATTCTTTTTGTTATCTGTTAGGGACCCACCAAGCTTTTCAGGATAATCTCTTGCCTCTGTATCATTAACTATAGCCATATTTAAGTGCTTCCTGTTTCCTGATAAGAGAACTACTTTCTAGACCTCCATTCTTTAACACAGAGCGTTACAGTACATCCGACGTTCTAGAGTACATCCGAACGTCTCCAAACACGGAAGCAAATCAGTCTGCTACAGTCTGAGGCCACAACAGACCTGGAGCATCCAATTTAAACACTGCTGCCTATCCAATCCAAACACTGCTACCTGACAAACCTGTAACAGGCTGCTGTTCAATTTTTTTCTCCTGATCCCCTCAGCAGCTATTAATACTTTCTTTCAATCTCCTCAAGCCCCACCCCTTCTGCCTCTCTGGCTCTTTTAGTCCAACATATAAACATGCTCAATTTCCCCTAAAAAACACTGAACAGGCCAGGCATGATGGCTCATGCCCGTAATCTCAACACTTTGGGAAGCCAAGACAGGGGGATCACTTGAACCCAGGAGTTCAAAACAAGCCTGGACAACATAGAAAGGCCCTGTCTCTACAGGTGGGGGTTGGGGAGAAACACAGAAACAAAACAGAAAAGAAACACAGAAACAGGCCAGGCACGGTGGCTCACGCCCATCATCTCAGCTACTTGGGATGTGGAGGCAGGAGAATCACTTGGACCCAGGGACAGAGGTTGCAGTGAGCTGAGATCGCACCACTCCACTCCAGCCTGGGCAACAAGAGTGAAATCCTGTCTCGGGGTGGGGGGGAACCCCTAAAACACAGAAACAAAACACAAAGCTTCTCAATGACCCTTTATGTCCCCTATACTTACCAATTCCCCTTTCTCACCCCACTGCTCTCTAGCTGCTGCTTCCATCATTCTACTGAAATTGACCTTGCTAAGGTTACTGAGGCCCTCTAAGTTACCAAATTCAGCCGGCTTTTTTTCTCATCTGGACCTCACCAAAACATGTGGTGAAACTCCCTTCCTCAAAGTTTCTTCTGTAGACTTTTTGGCTCCTGTGATATTTCTTTTTCGACTGTCTAGTTTTCACTTTTCTTTCTGCTCTGCCTCCTATACTAGATCCTCTTTCTTTGCCTGCCCACGTTCCTAAAGAAACATACTTCTTAAGGCACCAGCAATTGTTCTCACTAGATTCTCCTAGAGAAAGAGCTACAAGATGCTTGGCTTCAACTATCATCCATACCTGTCAGCACTACCCAATACCGTAGCCACTAGCTACACTGCTAGTATAAGCAAAGAGTTAAACTTTAAATTTCAGTTAGTTTCCATTTAAATTTAAAAACCAACACTTAACTCAGTTATTGGAAACTTGTAGGTCTATTTGGAGCTACTTTAGTATTTGAATCTACTTTTCCAGTCACAAACTGTAAAATCTAAATAGGAATCAAGTATTTCTGATGCATACTGGATTTAGGAGACTTAGTAAAAAAGAAAAAAAGGACAAATATCCCTTTAAATTTTAAATACTGATTACATGTAGAAATAATATTTGAAATAAATCTCCACTTTTAAAAAACTATAGCTGCTGAAAAATTAAAATTACATTCGCGTCTAACATATCTCTATTGAACATCACTGGTCTGTTTTTAATTTTACTTTATTTTGAGAGAGGGTCTGCTCTGTTGCGCAGCTCACTGCAGCCTCAACCTTCCAGACTCAAGCAGTCCTTTCACCTGAGCCTCCCAACTAGCTGAGACTATAGGTATGTGCCACCATGCCCTGGCTTTTTTTTTTTTTTTTTAGACAGTCTTGCTCTAGCGTCACCCAGGCTGGAGTGCAATGGCATGATCTCAGCTCACTGCAAGCTCCGCCTCCCGGATTCAAGCAATTATCCTGCCTCAGCCTTCCGAGTAGCTGGGATTACAGGTGCCTGCCACCACGCCTGGCTAATTTTTGTATTCTTAGTGGGGGTTTCACCATGTTGGCCAGCCTGGTCTCGAACTCCTGACCTCATGACCCACCTGCCTTGGCCTCCCAAAGTGTTGGGATTACAGGCGTGAGCCACCATGCCTGGCCTGCCCGGGCTAATTTTTATAGGCACTGGTTTATATGCTTCTAATGAGAGAAGACCTGGGGAATTAAAAAAACACAAGTCAGCGCGCTTGCCTTTCAGGCTGCCCACCTGGCCCTCTTCCAACAGTGCTTTCCCTTCTTCATTCCTGTCCTAAAGCTTTTTAAGAAACTTTCACTAGTGCTCTAAAACTTGCCCCCCTCTCTCCTGCCTTATGCCCCTCACTCAAATACTTTCTTGTGAGGAGGCAAGAATTGAGGCTGCTGCAGACCCGTACAGATACTGATTCATTATCAGTAGCAAATTTTGGTGTTGTGTCACTCCAACACCTTCAGCTGTTAACCTATTTTGGTGCCGCATGACTTGGATACGTTCGACAGTGGTATAAGACCTCAATGCCTCACCTTCTTCAGCTGGAGGTGTTCAACCCCCATATGAGATTTTCAGCCTTTCTCTCTCCTGCTAATGAACCCTCAGCACAATTCTTCTTGGCCAGAAGTAACTGTTTCCCTGGGCTGATCTCTCAGTTCACACTAAAGGATAGCTTGGAGGAGTGGGAAGCACCTTGGGGGCTGCACCAAGTAGAACTTAGGCTCACGAGAGTGGGAAAACCCTAAAACCATGAAATGTCTCAAGTTTCCTCTGCTTTGTCGACTAAACTCAGCTCTTTCAAAAACAACAAAAAAAGAAAACACAGGTCAGAGATCCTATTAATTGATCTAACAGGCCTCTGGCTATTTGCTTTCTCTCCCCTATCCTTCTGACTTGCTTAAATTCTACTTCCTTGGTGAAGTCACATCTGACTACCCCAGCTCTGACTGACCCATCTTATCTCTATCGCTCATTACACAATGGCAGCCCCGCACAACCTGCAGAGCTCAGCTTGCTCTGGTATGCCCTGACAGGCTGCATAGCACAGGTTAGAAATTAGGCCCTGGTGCCAGACACTGCAGGTTCAAATCTCAGCACATCCACTTAACTAGTTATGTGACTTATTTCTGTGCTGTTTCCTCATCTGTAAAATGAGAAAAACTCCTACTTCATGGAGTTATACTATGAAGGGCAAATGAGTAAAAACAGGGAGAACACTCTGAACATTGATGGATCTCTCCTGGTGATAAAAATAAATGCTAATCACTATTCTTGTAATTGTTAATAGTGATTTTAATTTAGGCTTTGTACAAATTTCTGGGGAAAGTCCAACAGGCCGGGCATGGTGGCTCACGCCTGTAATCCTAGCACTTTGGGAAGCCAAGGCGGGTGGATCACTTGAGGTCAGGAGTTAGAGACCAGCCTGGCCAACGTGATAAAACCCTGTCTCTATTAAAAATACAAAAATTAGGCCATGTGCAGTGGCTCACACTTGTAATCTCAGCGCTTTGGGAGGCGGAGGCGAGTGGATCCTTTGGGGTCAGGAGTTCGAGACCAACCTGACCAATATGGGGAATCTCTGTCTCTACTAAAAATATAAACAAATTAGCCGGATATGGTGGCGCTGAGGCGGGAGAATCACTTGAAGCCAGAAGGCGGAGGTTGCAGTGAGCTGAGATCTTACCACTGTACTCCAGCCAGGGCAACAGAGTGACACTCCATCTCAAAAAATAAGTAAATAAATAAAGTCCATCAAAATTAAATGTCACCAGTCACAAGGACTCATAAAGACACCCCCTTGCCCCCACCAAAGCCCTGTTTACACTGTTTACAGAGTGCTCGCCACATTTGTAGGAGCTGTATCACGAGGCCGGTCCCACCCAGAGAGAGGTCCTTTCAGCCAGCTGCCCATACCTGTTCTCATAGATGTCCTGGATCTCATATACCTTCTGGTCAATGACATCGCTGGAGACTCGACTGGCCTGTAGCTCATACACTTTCTGGTCAATCAAATCCGAGACAGTTTTGTGGAAATACTGGATGAAGTTTTTGATCACCTCAGGGATCACCTGATAGGTTTGCTGTTCATACTGACGTTCGTAAGCAAGGTCTTGCTTTGGATCTCCTGGAGGTTGGATATAACAAATACAGAGTGCTTTCAAACCCACATACATGGTGGAACGAAATGGCAAGACCACCCCAGAAACTAAACTCAGGTCTGCGTAAAATTCTCTTTTGAATACTCAGATATAAACATTTCAGGTCACTCCCAATCTCGCTGTCCCTATTTTTTCAACACTATTACCATGACTTAAAGTTATGTTTTATTTATTTTTTTGAGACAGTCTTGCTCTGTTGCCAGACACCAGGCTGGATCACGGCTCACTGCAACCTCCGCCTCCTGCGTTCAAGCAATTCTCCTGCCTCAGCCTCCCTAGTAGCTGGGACTACAGGCGCACACCACCACGACCAGCTAATATTTGTATTTTAGTAGAGACGTGGTTTCACTATGTTGGCCAGGATAGTCTCGATCTCTTGACCTCATGATCCGACCACCTCGGCCTCCCAAAGTGCCGGGATTACAGGCGTGAGCCACTGCACCCGGCCTAAAGTTATTTTTATTTTTGAGATAGAGTCCAGCCGGCCTAAAGTTATTTTTTATTTTTATTTTTCAGACAGTCTCACTCTGTTGGCCAGGCTGGAGTACAGTGGCACAATTTTGGTTTACTGCAACCTCCGTCTCCTGGGCTCAAGCAACTCTCCTGCCCCAGACTTGCGAGTAGCTGGGATTACAGGTGTGTGCCATCACACCCAGCTAATTTTTGTATTTTTAGTAGAAACCAGGTTTCACCATGTAGGCCAGGCTGGTCTTGAACCCCTGACCTCAAGTAATCCACCCACCTTGGCCTCCCAGCCTCCCAAAGTGCTGGCATTATAGGCGTGAGCCACCACATCCAGCTAAAGTTATGTTTTACTTATTATCTGTTTTGCCCCCTTCTCCCAAGTCTAGCAAGTCAGGAATCTTGTCTGTCTTGTACTCAGATGTACTCTCAGGGCCTAGAACAGTGTGCGTTGGAGGGAAGAGAAGCAAGACTGTGGGAACGGTAAGTGATAACAGGTACTTAGGTATTTCTTGAATGAGTAACTGTCACCTTCTAAATGTATGACTTGTGGCAAGTTACTACTAAATCTTTCTGCTATATTTTCTCTTCTTTAGGAGACAACATTAACATACATACTTTGTAGAACAGTTATAAGGATTAAACAAAATATTTAACACAAAGTACTTAGAACAATGGATGACACTGAGTACTAAGTCAAGCCACTATAATGTTTCAGGAAACCTCAGACATCTTCCAAAAAGATTTTGTTCGGGCTTGGTTTGAATTACTTAAATTTTTCACATTAAGATTTTCTTCTTTCGGCCAGGCTTGGTGGCTCACACCTGTAATCCCAGCACTCTGAGAGGCTGGGGCAGAAGGATCACCTGAGGTCAGGAGTTTGAGACTAGCCTGGACCACGTGCCGAAACCCTGTCTCTACTAAAAAATAAACTGAAAAAATTAGCTGGGCTTGATGACATGCGCCTGTAGTGCCAGCTACTTAGGAGGCTGAGATAAGAGAATTGCCTGAACCAGGAGAAGGAGGTTGCAGTGAGCTGAAATTGCGCCACTGCACTCCAGCCCAGTCGACAGAGCGAGATTCCATCTCAAAAAAATAAAAATAAAAAAGCTTTTCTTCTTTGGCTAACAGTTTACACAAGAAAACCAAGGCCAGCAATCCTCTTCCGAGACTAAGTGGACTATGATAAAAAGCCTTGTTTATTAGGCTTTATACAACCCTTCCCACTGGGAGCTAATGATTGACTCCACACCTGGACCATCAAAGAGCAATTTTTAACAGATGCCTGTCAAAGCTGATTCTAAGACATTCAAAAAGGAGCTGATCCCTACGAGTACGCAACCAGCCTAACCCACGGTCTCACCTGTGTGCATATCATAGTCGCCCGGATAAGCATAGGGGTCATAAGCCGCCTAGAAGGAAAGAGACACAGAAACAGTCAGTCGCCAACTCGTGAATTCAGAACGCTCATCCTAGAGTCTAGATGCCAAGCAGAGAGCTAAGGAGACAAAGGCAGGTAAGACATTGTGCCTGCCTCTGAGAAACTCACACGCCTAAGAGAAAAGAGACAATAAACGGACAATGACAATTACAACATTACTGGTGCAATGAGGTGGAGCAAAGGACAAGAGGCTGTGGGAATCAGCGAGATTTGACCAGACCGAGCCCACACCAAAAAACTCAGGTGCAGAAACAGAAACATCTAACAAGCTTCCGTCCTCCCGGGTCTTAGAAAGAGGAAGGACAAGCGAACACGCGAAGTGGGCGGGCAGAGCCAGGGTTGTCTACGGGTCGGGAGCTGTGGGAGCAGCCGGAGGGTCGCGCGGGATGTGGGCCGGAGCTGGCCGCGGCTCGGAAGCTGCCTCGCGCCGGGAGCCACATCCAGAGGTCCTACAGATCTCTTCGTCGTGGAGCCCACCGCGCGCTTACAGCCACCTTACCTCGGATTCGTAATCATCAGCGGGATAAGACATGGCTGCCGGGCTCACGAGCACCGCCGGAAAGAGCGAAATGAGCAACCCACGCCTGCGTCCTAAGGCCGGAAGTTCAGCCCCACTCGGGCCTGCCGGGAAATCGGAAGCCTTTCCGAGGCCGCTGGCAATCTGAGATAGCCATATCGAGAATGAAGGGCAGCCGGGTGCGGTGGCTCACGCCCGTAATCCCAGCACTCTGGAAGGCGGAGGCGGGCGGATCAACTGTAGTCGGGAGTTCGAGGCCAGCCTGACCAACGTGGCGAAACCCTTTCTCTACTAAAAATACAAAATTAGGTGGCGCATGCCTGTAATCCCAGCTACTCGGAAGGCGGAGGCAGGAGAATCGCTTGAACCCGGGCGGCGGAGGTTGCAGTAGGCTGAGATCGCGCCATCTCACTCCAGCAACAAAAGCTAAAACTCACCTTAAAAAAAAAAAAAAAAAAGGATTACAAGTGGCCTGAATTTTCCTCTCTTCTTCAAATAGACGCTTGTCAAAGAAGGTGAATCTATAATACTGGTGTAGATTCAGATAGATAGAAGGACCCGAAGTAGTTCGACATAAAGGCGGGCAAAGTCAGAGGATCCAGAAAGAATGCCACACAAAAGGTGCTGACAGCTTCCCTTGGCCGGCTTTTCATGTGAATGGAGATTCGCATACGGGGGCCTGATGGATTTAGTTGTTTAAGCGGTTTGCCTGCAGCGAGTAAATTCTTCAAACATTCCGACTTCACAAGACTAGACTTACTGGGGATAAAAATTGAGATTTGGCGGGCGCGGTGGCTCACGCCTGTAATCCCTGCACTTTGGGAGGCTGACGCGGGCGGATCACATGAGGTCAGGAGTTCGAGACCAGTCTGCCCAATACGGCGAAACCCCGTCTCTACTAAAAATACAAAAATTAGCCAAGAGTGGTGGCGTGCGTCTGTATTTCCAGCTACCCAGGAGGCTGAAGCAGGAGAATCGCTGGAACCCCGGGAGGCAGAGGCTGAAGTGAGCTGAGATCGTGCCACTGCACTGCAGCCTGGGCGACAGAGCAAGACTTCATCCCCCCTACCCCGCCCAAAAAATGTTGAGATTTGGTCCCATGCAGTAAGAGGGCATGGAGAAGAGGAGCTCCCCTTCCCCAATTTTGGACATTTAAGTTGTAACGGGCGAAATTGAGGCCAGCTGTGTCGCGAAGCCTGGACACGGGCAGCTCTTGAGTACACCGGGTTCGAGTCCTGGGGAAATCCTCACGGTAGAGATGGGGATTATAAAACAAACCAATTAAAGCCAGTGTATGAGTCAATGGCTTTAGTTTAGCCATCTGCCCATACACAACATCTAGTGGAAGTCCGAGTTCCAGTCCCTACTCCGCCACTGATTTGCTATGTGACCAGGACGAACATGTCTCATGCTCTCTGGGTCTCTTTTTCACGAAGCCCTCCTCGCTTTTCCCACTGAGGCACCGCTGCAACCTCCGCCTCAAGCGATACTCCTGCCTCAGCTTCCTGAGTAGCTGGGATTACATGTACATGCCACCATGCCCTGCTAATTTTTGTATTTTTAGTAGAGACGGAGTTTCATCATGTTGGTAAGGCTCGTCTCGAATTCCTGACCTCGTGATCTGCCCGCCTCGGCCTCCCAAAGTGCTGAGATTACAGGCGTGAGCCACCACACCTAGCTACCTCTGGGATTTTGCACTCATTGTTACCCGAGTGTAGAATTGAATGCAGTGGCACCCCCACTCCAATTCCCTTACTTATCGGATATCTGCATGGCACCTTCAGGTGTCTGCTCTGATGCCATCACTCAACATCCTATTTAGAATTGCAGTGCTCTGCCCCAACTCTCTATGCTGCGTTCTTGCTTTGTGCTTTTTCCTTGCGCTGTCACCAGAGGTCATACAAATTTGGAATTAATCTTTGCCTGGCCAAAAGATTACATTTTAATGGGATCGAATGAGAGAGTTTATATAAGGAAGGAACTTTTGCCTGGACACAAGACCTAGTCCCATGAAAGCTGGGCAACCGTCAACGAGTCTATTGTCTCTGCTTCCAACTCCTCATCTATAAAATAGGGATGGTCCTTCTTGCCTACTTTATAGAAGTGTTTGTGGGATGCAGGATCGTGAGAAGTTTGACAAAAAGGTGCACCCATAAAATGTTGCTTGAGGAACACTTGTTTCCTGGTCTTCTCCCATTGGACTGTGAGCATCTCAGGGGCACCAAGTCTGATCCTGTGTCCAGGACCTGACAGTCACCTGGCTCAGTGACTGGTTGTCGAACTAAACTCTTGCTCTAATGTAATCACTTTGGAGTATAAGTCTGTAAATCAGTGATCTACGTTGAGGTTACCTAGAGAACTCTGACTAAAGGAAATCCATTGCATTTTGAAGCTATTTCCCACTGTAGTGATAACTCCAAATTTCAACACATTTTCCTTTTCCCACGTACATTATGCATTTGTAGGAAGTTGATTTTTTTTTTTTTTTTTTTTTTGCGTTCATTGATTTACATCTGTATCTGTCTACACAGATAGCGTGGCTTCTTCATTTTCCCTTGCGAGTGCCTGCAAATCATCTTAATCTGATTGGCTAAAGCATCTACTCGTTCTTTCATTAGACTGGGAAATGGAGAGAGGAAAAAAAAAAAAGGCCTGGCGCGGTGGCTCATACCTGTAATCTCAGCATTTTGGGAGGCCGAGCGGGGCGGATCATGAGGTCAACAAATCGAGACCATCCTGGCCAATGTGGTGAAACCCCCGTCTCTACTGAAAACACAAAAATTCGCTGGGCGTGGTGGTGCGCGCCTATAGTCCCAGCTACTCGGGAGGCTGAGGCAAGAGAAATGCTTGAGTCCGGAAGGAGGAGATTGCAGTGAGGCGAGATCGCGCCACTGCACTCCAGCCTGTCGACAGAGCCAGACTCTGTCTCAAACAAAAAGGGGGTGCCTTGAAACGCTGCTCTTTTATTGGCTCCAGTAGCGACGCACGGCGAGAGCCCTGGGCACTTCAAGTTTTTTATTGGTTATCACTTCTGCCAGCCACGTTGCCGGAAGCCCTGTCAATATAGCTTGCTTGCACTGTGCCCTCCCTTTCCGATTGGTTTTGGGAGGGGTTTAAGCTGGAAGGGTCGTCGTTGGTTCGGCCGTTCAGGCTCGGCCTGAGCCCGCCCCGTTCGGTTGCCGAGGTTGCAGGCCCGGCCCGCCAGGCCCGCCCGCCCGCCTGCTGGTTGACAGCGCGACTCAGGGCGTAGGGAAGTAGGTCCGTTGGTCGGTCGGGAACGAGGCTTCAGCGGCCAGGCCCGCGCTGAGCCGTTGCCATGGCAGCCACCGCCGGGGACGCGGACGACGAGCCGCACTCGGGCCACTCGAGCTCGGAGGGAGAGTGCGCGGTGGCGCCGGAGCCGCTGACGGGCGCGGAGGGCCGCTTCTCCTTCCCCGACTTCAGGTCTGCGCTCGGCGGCGGCGCAGGCCTCTCAGGCCGGGCGTCCGGCGGGGCCCAGTCGCCGCTGCGCTACCTGCACGTCCTGTGGCAGCAGGATGTGGAGCCGCGCGACGAGCTGCGCTGCAAGATCCCCGCCGGCCGGCTGAGGCGCGCCGCCAGGCCCCACCGCCGGCTCGGGCCCACGGGCAAGGAGGCGCACGGTGAGCGGCGCGAGCTGGGCGGGGCAGCCCGGGCGAGGGGCGGGGCCTCGGAGGACCGCGGGCGGCGCTGTGGTAGCCGCGGAGCCATAACCGCGGTCTCCCGACGTCTGCACTGAGGGCCACACTGACCCTTGAGTCTCCTTTCAGTAATGATGGTCAGGATGGTTTTTAAAAAAGTCTTCCTGCTCTGAGCCAGTCACCGCAGACTTCTCTGACTGGGTAAATTCTGAATGGAAACTTTCCATGACTCCGACCGCTTATTGGTAGATAATAAAAAGGTACTGGGGAACACTTTTATTATCAGGGAGAGGGGAGGCCGAGTCGTACCAGCTTGTTTAAATGCACGGACTTAGATTGGACTCCTTTACCACATTTAGACCTTAGGCAAATGATAGCCCCTTTCTCTTTTTCCTTTTTCCCTTTTTTTTTTGGTGAGACAGAGTGTTGCTCTGTCGCCCAGGCCTGAGTGCAGTGCCGCCATCTCGGCTCACCGCAACCCCTGTCTCCTGGGTTCAAGCGATTCTCCTGCCTCAGCCTCCTGTTTGGATTACAGGTGTGTGCGCCACCATGCCCGGCTAATTTTGTAATTTTATTAGAGACAGGGTTTCACTTTGTTGATCATGCTGGTGTCGAACTCTTGACCTCAAACGGTCCACCTGCCTCAGCCTCCCAAAGTGCTGGGATTACAGGTGTGAGCCACGGCGCCTAGCCCACAGCCCCTTTCAATCTTAGTTTTCTTTTTCTTTTGTTTTATTTTAAAAAAATTTTTAATTGTTGTTTCTTATGGTTCAGTGACTACAGTTTTTTGTTTGTTTTTGTGTTTTTGAGACGGAGTCTCGTTCGGTCGCCCAGGCTGAAGTGCAGTGCTGGGAACTCGATTCACTGCAACCTCTGCCTCCCGAGTTCAATTCTCCTGCCTCAGCCTCCTGAGTAGCTTGGATTACAGGTGCCTGCCACCATGCCTGGCAATTTTTTTAAATTTTAGTACAGATGGGGTTTTACCATGTTGGCCAGGCTGGTCTCGAACTCCTAACCTCAGGTGATCCACTAGCCTTGGCCTCCCAAAGTGCTGGGATAACAGGTGTGAGCCACTGGCTGGGCCTCAGCCTTAGTTTTCTCATCTGTAAAATGGGGTAAGTTAAGTAAGGTAATGGATGTTTAGCTGTTATGCTGCCTTTGTTGTGGGCCAAACACTGCTGATACATGATCATTTATCCTCACAAGAACTCTTGGAGATATAGAAATTGTTCTCACTTTACTGAAGAGGAAACTGAGGCTTAGAGAAATTATCTTATTCCAGGTCACATAGCACGTGGCTATTGCTGGTATTAGAACCCAGGTCAGCCAGACCCAAACTCCTGCTCTGGTACATCTGCCAAATTGTCTTTTACATTACATGGGTGACATGGAAACTCAGGCACTGAGAGATTACGAATGGGGACTTTTGGGGTTTCTTCCAGGACTGTCTATGATTCTAACCATATTTTAGTGATGTTGTAAAGATTAAATCAGAATTTGGAAGTGTTGTATAGACCATAAAGTGCTATATGAAAGCAAGGAACTGTTATGTATCTGAATTGCAATTTTTGACCATATCTCCAATGACAAAGGCATAGCTTTCCATTAGCCATTAGAGGGGGAAAAACTTTCTGCTTAGGAAATACCAAATTCAGTTAGGCAAGTCATTTGGGAATGACTTGCTTTGAAGGAAAATATAAGATTATCTGTGTAACCAGCTGACAAAGAGCTTCCTTGTAAATCATTTGCAATAACTTGGGGCTGGCAGAACAACTCAGTCTTGCTTTGCAGATGATAGACCTCAGGCCCAGTGGGGTTAACTAGCTTGCTCAGGGTCACCCTGCGACTACAAGTGACAGAGAGGAAATCTGGTTCCAAAAGTCTTGGAGGATTTGCAGGAGCATGTGGCCTTCATACTAGCTGTGCCTCATTTCAAGTTTGTCCCTGTTCCCAGGGCACTTTTTTTTTTTTGAGACAGAGTCTTGCTCTGTCACCCAGACTGGAGTGCAGTGGCCTGATCTTGACTCACTGCAACTTCCACCTCCCAGGTTCAAGTGATTCTCCTGCCTCAGCCTCCTGAGTAGCTGGGATTACAGACGCGCACCACCATGCCCAGCTAATTTTTGTATTTTTTGTAGAGACGCGGGTTTCACCATGTTGGCCAGGCTGGTCTTGAACTCATGACCTCATAATCTGCCTGCCTCGGCCTCCCAAAGTGTTGGGATTACAGGCATGAGCCACTGCACTGGCCTTTTTTAAAAATATATATATATACATAGTCTTGCTCTACCACCCAGGCTGCAGTGCAGGTGGTGCCATCTCGGCTCACTGCAACCTCTGCCTCCTGGGTTCAAGCCATTCATTGCCTCAGCCTCCCAAGTAGCTGGGATTACAGGTGTGCACCACATCTGGCTAGTTTTTGTATTTTTAGTAGAGATGGGGTTTCACCATGTTAGCTTGATTTAAATTAGAACTTAACCTAAAATTGAGAAATGTCCTTTCTTTCCTTCCCTCCCTCCCTCCCTCCCTCCCTCCTTCCTCCTTTTTCTTTCTGTCTTTTCTTTTTTTTCTTTCTTTTCTTTCGTTTCTTTTAATGGAGTGTTGCTCTGTTGCCCAGGCTGGAGTGCCATGGTGTGATTTCAGCTCCTGGGCTCGATTCTTGTGTGTCAGCCTTCCAAGTAGCTGGGATTATAGGCACGCATCACCACACCTGGCTAATTTTTGTATTTTAATTTTATTTATTTATCTTTATTTTTTATTATTTTTTGAGACAGTCTCGCTCTGTTGCCCAGGCTAGATACAGTGGCACAATCTCGGCTCATTGCAACCTCTGCCTCCCAGGTTCAAGCAATTCTCCTGCCATAGCCTCCTGAGTAGCTGGGATAACAGGCATGCGCCATCACGCCTGGCTACTTTTTGTATTTTTAGTAAAGATGGGGTTTCAGTATATTGGCCAGGCTAGTCTGAAACTCCTGACCTCGTGATCTGCCTGCCTTGGCCTCCCAAAGTGTTGGGATTACAGGTGTGAGTCACCACACCTGGCATTTTTTTTTTTCTTTTTTTTAATTTTTTGAGAGGAAGTTTCACTCAGGCTGGAGTGCAGTGACACAATCTTGGCTCACTGCAACCTCCGCCTCCTGGGCTTAAGTTATTCTCCCACCTGAGCCTCCCAAGTAGCTGGGACTATAGGCATGCACCACCATGTCCAACTAATTTTTTGTATTTTAGTATAGATGGGGTTTCACCATGTTGCCCAGGGTGGTTTCAAACTCCAGAGCACAGGCAATCCACCTACCTTGGCTTCCCAAAGTTCTTGGATTACAGGCGTGAGTCACCACACCCAGCCATTTTTGTATCTTTAGTAGAGATGGAGTTTCACCATGTTAGCCGGGTTGGTCTCAAACTCCTAGCCTCAAGTGATCCACCTGCCTTGGGCTCCCAAAGTGCTGGGATTACAGATGTGAGCCACCATGCCTGGCCATCATGGCTTTTTTTTTTTTTTTCCCCCTAGACAGAGTCTCTCTCTGTCACCCAGGCTGGAGTGCAGTGGCGTGATCTCAGCTTACTGCAGCCTCCCCGTCCCAGGTTGAAGCCATTCTCCTACCTCAGCCTCCTGAGTAGCTGGGATTATAGATGCATGCCACCACACCCGGCTAGATGGCTTGCTTATTTATTTATTGAGACAGAATTTTGCTCGTTGCCCAGGCTGGAGTGCCGTGGTGCAGTCTCAGCTCACCGCAACCTCCACCTCTCAGGTTCAAGTGATTCTCCTGCTCAAGCAATTCTCCTGCCTCCGCCTCCTGAGTAGCTGGGATTATAGACACATACCACCATGCCCGGCTAATTTTTGTATTTTTTGTAGAGACAGGATTTCATCATGTTGGCCAGGCTGGTGTCGAACTCCTGTCCTCAGGTGATCCACCTGCCTTGGCCTCCTAAAGTGCAGGGATTACAGGCGTGAGCCACCATGCCTGGACTATGGCTATTTTTTTTAACTGACATCTGTTACTCTCTTCACAGCTCTGAAGAGACTGAGGGACTCAGCCAATGCCAACGATGTGGAAACAGGTGAGTGTGCACAGTGGGTCCAGCTACAGAGACCCATGGGCTGGTTGGGGAAGGAAAAGGCCAGATAATCAATACTTGGGAAGGCAGTCTGCCAGCTCACCTCCTTTAGCTGCCAGGTGATCTTCTACACGGAGCCACCACTTTCAGCTGCTCAGTGAGACTTTGTGGTAGTTACATAGGTCAGGTGGTTCTGAACTTGTTAAGTTATATGAGCATCTGAAAGGCATGGGTTGGGCTCCTAGAAGGACACCACTCTGGTGTTTTTTCTTCTCCAGTGTACACTAGTCAACAGGGCAATATTAGTATCAAAGGTACAAAGACAATTTATACTACAAGAAAGTTTATTTTATTTTACTTATTTTTTTTTTTGAGATAGAGTTTTGCTCTTGTTGCCCAAGCTAGAGGGCAATGGCACCATCTCAGCTCACTGCAACCTCTGCCTCCCAGGTTCAAGCAATTCTCCTGCCTCAGCCTCCCAAGTAGCTGGGATTACAGGCGTGCGCCACCACACCCAGCTAATTTTTGTATTTTTAGGAGAGACGGTGTTTCACCATGTTGGTCAGGCTGGTCTCAAACTCATGACCTCAAGTGACCCACCCACCTCAGCCTCCCAAAGTGCTGGGATTACAGGTGTGAGCCACCACACCCGGCTTCATTTATAATTTTTAAATTTGTTATATGCGTCGCACCATGTTGCCCAGGCTGGTCTCAAATTCTTGAGCTCAAGCAGTCTTCACACCTCAGCCTTCCAAAGTACTGGGATTACAGGTGTTAACCACTGCACCTGGCAATAACCACAGTGTTTTGTTTTGTTTTGTTTTGAGACAAGGTCTGGTTCTGTCACCCAGGCTGGAGTGCAGTGTTGTGATCTTGGCTCACTGCAACCTCCGCCTCCCTGGCTCAAGTGATTCTCCTGTCTCAGCCTCCCCAGTAGCTGGGATTACAGGCACCCACCAGTACGCCCAACTAATGTTTGTATTTTTAGTAGAGATGGGGTTTTACCATGTTGCCCAGGCTGGTCTTGAATTCCTGACCTCAGGTGATCCACCTGCCTTGGCCTCCCAAAGTGCTGGGGTTACGGGTGTGAGCCACAGCACCCAGACTCTCATCAACTTTTTCTTGCCATTTTTATTTATTCAGCCAGTCTGCATCATTAGTGAAACAGATATTACCTGCATGACACTGTGTCTGATACCAAGGTTATAAAGATAATCAAAACAAGAAATGTATAGTATAGGCCAGGCACAGTGGCTCACACCTGTAATCCCAGCATTTTGGGAAGCTAAATGAGGCAGGAGGATCACTTGAGGTCAGGAGGTCCAGACCAGCATGGGCAATATGGTGAAACCCCGTCTCTACTAAAAATACAAAAATCAGCCAGGCATGGCGGCATGTGCCTGTATTCACAGCTACTCGGGAGGTTGAGGCAGAAGAATCACTTGAACCTGGGAGGTAGAGGCTGCAGTAAGCTGAAATCGTGCCACTGCACTCCAGCCTGGGCAACAAAGTGAGACTCCATCTCAAAACAAAAAAGTACCGTATAGTTGGAGAGGAAGGATGTAATGTGATACTATTTCCGAAATAAAAAGCAAAAACACAAAAATATAAAGTTATGTGTTTAGTTGGAGAGATGTAAATTTTGGAGCCAGGAAAAACATGGGTTTATATTCCAGCTTTGCCTCCTGTTATCTGGGTGAATGTAGCTTAGGTCCTTTTTAATTTCTTTGGCCCTAATTCTCCTGGTCTATAAAATGGACTTGACACATTGCTGGGTCATTGAGGGGCTTAGCAGTCAGGTACCTAATGTGTGGCTGGTGCTCAATGTATGGTAACAAATACTGGAAAATAGCACAAGATGTTAATACTAGAGGAACAGGATGAACAGGGCACTGAGTGGTATGGAAGAGGGAGGAGACAGCTGGATTCCCGGAGAGGAAGCTATCTGGACTTCACTGAAAGGACTCAAGTCCTTGAGAGGCTTGCTGGGGGAAAGAGACTAAAATGTCTGCTCTAAAATGGCATTTGGCAGCAATTTTCTTCATTTTAGCTGGACATGTACATTAGTACATAATGCCTCACATTTATTGCACATCCCTACTTTTCAAAGAAGGAATTTCATATCCATTATTTTCATCACAGCAGCTCTGGAAATTAGCAGGGCAGATATTCCCATTTGCTAGTGAACTGGGACCCAAATCTAGGCCTTTATACTCCTAAGTCAGTCTTTCCACTTCCTATGGTGTTGGCAATATACTCCTTTCTGATTTTTATTTTTTCCTCTATATAATTTCAAATGACCTGTCTTTAAGTTCAGAGGTTCATTTTTCTGCTTGATCAAGTCTGCTGTTGAAACTATTATATGTTTTATTTCATTCATTGACTTCTTCAGCTATAGGATTTCTGGTTGCTTTTTTTTTTTTTTTTGAGACAGGGTCTTACTTTATTGCCTAGGCTAGAGCAGTGGTGCAATCTCAGCTCACTGCAACCTCCACCTCCCAGTTCGGGTGATTCTCCTGCCTCAGCTTCCTGAGTAGCTGAGATTACAGGCATGTGCCCCTACGCCCACCAAATTTTTGTATTTTTGGTAGAGATGGGGTTTCACCATGTTGCCCAAGCTGGTCTCGAACTCCCAACCTCAGGTGATCTGCCCACCTCAGCCGCCCAAAGCTCTGTGATTACAGACGTTAGCCCCCATGCCTGGCTTCCTTTTTCATATTTCTTGTGTCCCTGTGTTGATGTCTATGCATCTGGTGGGATGATACCTTCTTCCAAACTTTCTAGGATGTCTTTCAGAGAGAATGACTTTCATCTGCAGTTGGTTTTTAGTGTGATGGTTGGGAAGAGTGTAGTGACTCTGTTTCCAGGTAGGTGCAGTGTTATAGAATCCATGTAACTTCTCAGCTGTGTTCAACCTCAGCAATAACTGTGGGCTCCTCAGTAGTCTAGGCTATAGAAGTTTGTGGCAGTAAAAGTGTTCGTTAACATCCTTGGTGTCCTCTATTCTTGTTTCCCCACAATGGGGAGACTTAGCCAAGGGGAATCCCTCTTGGTATCAGGGCTGACACAGTCTATAAGCAGCTGCAGCCATGCTGGGTTCCACATATAGGTGCTCAAAGTTGCTATGGGGCCAGAGCCCAGGTTTCAGGGTCTTATGAACCTACTGTGGCACCTGGGTCTTGGGGTACACATGTGCTCTCTGTGGTAGGGTTGGATGTAGGTTGCCTTCAGTCAGGATCTGTGACTATGAGGTAGTCTCTAGCAGCTTGGGCCTGGCGGGGCTGGGCAGGGCACAGCACCAGCCTCCTTTCTTTTTTATTTAGCTTAGCTTGGGACTTAGTCTCTGTGGTTCCAGAACCTGTGCTCTGTCTGCCCTAAAGGGCGGCCTGCCGGGAGCAAAGCATAGGCCAATAGCTTGGGCAGCTGTTACCAGCCAGAATGGATGCGTATCCAAGCTGAGGTCAAGGGAGGGGGCCACAGTCTATGCTAGGGATTCCTGTGACCCTAGGATTTCTTACCCTGAGGCCCAAGAGCCTCCTACAATGTTCTATCACTAGGCGTGTAGTTTGAGCACCCAGAATCCATGGCCCTGAGTTGTGCCCTCAGAAGAATAAGTCCCTTATCATGGCAGTCCCCATGGGACCAGCATCCAGGAAGGGCTGCTTTCCTATGCACTGCTGATGTCTTGTCTAGAGGCACCTCTGAGCCTCCCTCTCCACCCCTCGGGCCTGCAGCTTAGCTAACATTGCCGCTTTCTCCCCCTCCCTCCCTCCATCTTGGTGGTGTCAGTGCAGCAGCTGCTGGAAGATGGCGCAGATCCCTGTGCAGCTGATGACAAAGGCCGAACAGCTCTACACTTTGCCTCCTGCAATGGCAATGACCAGATTGGTGAGTCCTGGAGAGGGAGGAGGGAGAGGGGCTGGGCAAATAGTGTCTCTGCAAAGGCCTTGGGGGAGGAGCTGCTGTCTGCACAGCCTTGGGATGCCCAGTTGTTCTGGATGTAAGGAATACTTGGCACTGCATTTTTTGTATTTTTAGTAGAGACAGAATTTCTCCATGTTGGCCAGGCTGGTCTTGAACTCCTGACCTCAGGTGATCCACCCACCTTGGCCTCCCAAAGTGCTGGGATTACAGGCGTGAGCCACCGCGCCCAGCCTGAATTAGTTTTTGAATTAGTTTTTGTATATGGTGTAGGGCTCAGCCTGGCCTCCCTTTATAATGTCTGGGACCCAGGATACCTTCCTGTGCATCCCTCTGGGTATTGGCAGACCCCGATGGTACTACAGCCTACCCCTGCGGTGAAGCCGAGACTGTCCGAGAGAGAGGTTATCCATGGAGCTCAGCATCTTTTATTGACTTCATTCCCACCGTGGTGCTTGGCTGTGGGAGGAGCAGAATATTCCTTGGCAAGCCTTCACCAGGAGCAGCTGCTATTGGAAGAATTTCACTTAATCCTTAAAGTCTCATTCCTACACCTGCATAGGCCAAGAGGCCCTCCCCAAATCCTCTGTTCCTGGCCCTCAAGGACTTGCACATGAACCCTGAGAAGTGAATGAGTGAGTCAGTGAATGAAGTAACATAGCAATCATTGCATTCAGTGTCTCCCACTTTGAGCCAGCCTCTTTAGCTAGGTTAGGGGTTCAGGGTCCAGGCGATGGAAGCCTCAGACAGCTCTTCTTGGGTTTGCCTGTTTCCAGTGAAGCTGCTCCTGGACCATGGGGCTGATCCCAACCAGCGAGATGGGCTGGGGAACACACCACTGCACCTGGGTAAGCATGTCAGAAGTCACCAAGACAACTTATCTGCAGTACAGAAAGGCTCTTTAGAAGAAGAGCCTGGGGCCCTGCATGCTCCCAGCAGTATGTCTGAGTGTCAGGGAAGATCCTAGCCTGCACTCCCAGGGCTGCACTCCCCGGCAATGTGTGTCCCATGGGTTTTCCAATCATTTAGCAGTTGGCTGTGACCTCGGCAGAGCCAATTTAGCAACCGAGGTTAGCTCAGCAGCACTCAGCACTGACTCACGGTGAGGCAGATCCCATCTCCAGGCCTCAGTTTCCTCTGCTATACAGGGAGGGAGTTGAACTTGACTGCCAAGTCCTACCCAGTTGTTGCCTTGGCGATACCTTCTCAGTAGGCATAACTTGGCACAGCACCTGGGAGACACAGCCCTGTTCCTTCCAGTGAACACACAAAGCCAGGCTCTGGTGGTCCTGGATTCTTTTTTTTTTTTTTTTTTTTTTAAATAAAGATGAGGTTTCACCATGTTGGCCAGGCTGGTCATGAACTCCTGACCTCAGGTGATCCACCCACCTGGGCCTCCCAAAGTGCTAGGATTACAGGCTTGAGCCACCGCGCCCGGCCAGTACTGGATTCTTAAGTCTCTGTTCTTCCTCAGCGGCCTGCACCAACCACGTCCCTGTCATCACCACACTGCTACGCGGAGGTACGTGGTTCCTTCCCTCTGTCCTCTCCCTCCCCTCACCCCCAGAATGCTCACCTCAGCTGCTGCCTGCAGGGGCCCGTGTGGATGCCCTGGATCGAGCTGGCCGCACCTCCCTGCACCTGGCCAAGTCGAAGCTGAACATCCTGCAGGAGGGCCATGCCCAGTGCCTGGAGACTGTGCGGCTGGAGGTGAAGCAGGTGAGTCCTCCTGTGTGGAGCCCATGGCACCAAGGCAGCACTGGACAGAGGCTGCCCTAACCACAGACACACCTGCCTCTGGCCCCAGGGCTCCTGGGTTATTTCCCACTGACCCCACTTAACACCTGCTCCACTGTGCTTCTTGGAAGCAGCATCAGCCTGTCTGCCTCCCTAGGGACCCAGGCAGCTCAGCTCACCCTCTTGTTCCAGATCATCCATATGCTGAGGGAGTACCTGAACCGCCTAGGGCGGCACGAGCAGCGAGAACAGCTGGACGACCTGTGTACCCACCTCCAGATGACCACTACCAAAGAGCAGGTGAGCCACAGCCACAGGCCCAGACCCGGGGTCAGTCCACCCTGCTCCGATGCCACCAGACACTCGTATCAGAAAGAAGCTATAGGCTGGGGCCAGGAGCAGGGGCTCATGCCTGTAATCCCAACAATGGGAGTCTGAGATGGGAGGATCACTGGAGGCCAGGAGTTGGAGGCTGTAGTGAGCTGTGATTGCCACTGAACTCCAGCCTGAGTAACAGAGCAAGGCCCTCTCAGAACATGCGGAAAAAGGCAAAAATTATAAAAACAAACAACAACAACAAAAAACAGAGCAAGGCTCTGTCTCAAAAAAGTGGGGGAAAGAGGCTATGATTGTGGGGTTTTAGCTTCAAAGCCTCCCTTCACTTCCTTTGAAGCTGCCAGTGGCTAGTGTGTGTTCATGGCCCTGCCCTCTAGGACAGCCCTAGGCCACCTGGTGCCAAGGACTAATCCTTGGTCAGCTGCTGCGTAGTCAGAAGCCACCACATGCTCTGGAGGAGATAACCATGCCTGTGTTCTGTGCCTGTGGTATTGCGGAAGAGACCCAGGGGCCCTGGCACTCCCCACCCGTCATAACAGAGCCTCCCATCTGTCCTCAGGTGGATGAAGTGACTGACCTCCTGGCCAGCTTCACCTCCCTCAGTCTGCAGATGCAGAGCATGGAGAAGAGGTAGCAAGAGCGGCTCCCTGCCTTCCTGCCCCGGCCCCAGGCCTGCCCACCCCTGCCCCACCGCCCTCTCAGTACCAAGAAAAAGGCCGACATCCAGGACTTGGAGCTGCACTTGTCTGGCGAGGCCCTTGCCCTCACCTGCAGATGTGGCGGGGCAGAGAAGCTCTCTCCACGGCCTCAGAGCTGCTCCAGTCCCAGTCGTCAGCGCCTCTGTGGACAGGGACCACAGCTCCCAGCTTCTTCCAGTTCCCGCAGCACCAGACCAGCCTCTGCAGCTACACTTCAGCTCTGCAGACCTGCACTGTCCCAGCAGACCTCACTTGCCCCATGGCCTTCATGGCACCCTCCAGGCCTCAGACCCTTCTCTGTGTTCCATCCCAGCTGCGGGCTTGTCGCAGTCAGCAGGTGTGGACTTAGGCAGGCACCCTCTGGCCAAGGGAACTGGGTAGGCCCCTTAGCTGGTCCTGTGACACTCACCAGCACTTAGATTTAGACACGTCACCAGACTTTCTTTTCTTTTTTTTGAGACAGTTTCACTCTGTCACCCAGGCTGGAGTGTAGTGTTGCAATCTCAGCTCGCTGTAGCCTCCACCTCTCGGGTTCAAGTGATTCTCCTGTCTCAGCCTCCCAAGTAGCTGAGATTATAGGCGTCCATCATTATACCTGGATAATTTTTTGTATTTTTAGTAGAGACGAGGTTTCACCATGTTAGCCAGGCTGATTTTGAACTCCTGACCTCAAGTGATCCACCCGCTTCAGCTTCTCAAAGTGCTAGGACTATAGGCATGAGCCACTGCGCCTGGCCTGTCACCAGACTTTCAAGGAGATACTGCAATCAAGGCAAGGTTCTCAACCTCGATGGCTAGTTTCTCTGGTAGGAAGGGGAGGGTTGGTGAGTCCTAAACCTTAAAAATACAAGGTGAAAAGGGACCCCAAAGCAAAAAATCCCAATCCTTTTCCTCCCAGTCATTGAAACACCAAAACTATTACACTGGAGGGTGGAGGGAATAGTTCTGCAGCCTAGCGTGGTAGGCCAGTAGTGGCTTCCCAAGATGCCCATGTCCTAATCCCCGGAACCGGTCAACCTTACCTTATGTGGCCAAAGGGGCTTTGCAGATGTAATGAAGTTAAGGATCTTTGGCCCGGAAGATTATCCCGGCTGGTCTAGGCGGGTTTGATGTCCTCACCCAGGTCCGTATAGGAGCACAGCAGGTGACAGGAGAGCAGGTGGGAGGTGTAGTGATGGAGCAGCAAACTGGAGTTGAGTCGGGCGGTGCAAGCTACGGACCGCAGGCCGCCTCCAGAGCCAGGAAACGCATTCTCCCAGCGGGCCCTGGAAGGCGCCGGCTCTGCCTCCACCTGGACTGGCTCAGTGAGGCTGACATTAGAATTCTGGCCTCCAGAACTCTAAGGGAATAAATTTGTGTTATTTTAAGTCTCTAAGTGTGTGGTAATTTATTGCAGCAGCAACCAGAAACTAATATTGTAGTGAAGCTCCAAAACTCACCTTGAGGTTTTCAGTTCTGTCAGCAGACCTGAAACCACCTCTGCTGCTGCAGGAGCACCAGTCCTTTGCTGTGGGCCATGGATAGGCAGAGGGGAGCACGCCCTTATGGCAGAGGTCTGCTCAGGGAAAACCCAGGGGAAGGCACTGCCAGGCCCCGCCCCGCACCGAGGCTTCTGATGGCGACTTTCTCCAGGTGATCAGTCCGTGTCATGCCTGGCTCTGCCCTACTCTCCCTCTCACCAAGTTGGAATCCCTGGCTACTTTTCAGAGAAGTGTGTTCCCCAATCCCAGCTTGCTGTGGGTCAGATCTGCATTGAACTCATAGAAGCAAGCCCTGGAAGGAAAAAGAGTCTGTCTGTGGGTATGAGATGGAAGCCCAGTGCCCACCAGGTTAGCAGGGCTGGGCAAGGAAAGTGTGGCCACAAGCCTGAAGAGAGGCGGCAGAGGGAGCTGTGGGGAGCACCCATGGAACTCAAGCGGCTGCCTGAGGGAGGTAAGGGAGGAGTGCACCCCAGTGACATTAGAGGTCAGAGGTGCAGTCCTGGGGTGGCTTTTCCCTCACTTCCTGCCATGTTATTCTGGTCCTCTCCGGCTGAGCCTGCTCACTCTGGCGCCAGGGTTGCCGGTGTGCCCAAACACAGCCCCCGCAATGGCCATGGCCCCAGGAGTGGGGCAGAACAGGGAGGAGTCCAGGACAGATGAGAGGCAGGAGAGAGTGGCCTCAAACTCCAGGAGGGGGGCCTTCTCACAGGTCCTGCTTGCCAGCCTCCCCTCTCTCACCCCTGAGCTGATCACCTGGGGAAGAATCTAGGCAAGGTTTCTCAACCTGAGGTCCAAGGGGCTCAATTGGCAAGCCCTTAGGGAGGTGTGAGTCCCTGAAATTATGCAAGGTTTTGTGTGGAGAGCGTGCACATGCGTTTCTGGGAAAAGGGTCCACAGCTCATTCTCATTCCCAGCAGGCTCTGCCCTCAAAAAAGTTTAGAACTCTTGCTACAGAGCTGTGGGAGCAGATAGGTGAGGGCCTGCCGGGGACACTCCTGAGCCTGCTGTTCCCTAAGCAGGCTGCTTGGTATTTGCGGAGCTGAGGGCTGGGGCATGCTGGGACTGTGAAGTCGCCCTGAGATGACTCACAGTCCTCAGCTGGGAAGCAAGGCTTGTGTCTCCTGCAGTGACCTCCATCCCTGGAGCCATGGAGCCAGGAGAACCGGCCCTTGTGGCAGATGACGGGTCTATGCTTGACTCCCCATCCACGTAGACAGTGAACCAAAGGCTTGACTGTAGGTGGCTTATAGGTCAGTCATCAAACACTTGCCAGACAGCCATGCAGACAGCCAATCTGCCTCACTCTGTTTCCAGCCAGGATATTTCCCGTAACCCCAATTGTGTCTGAAGAGTCAGCCAGATAAAGTTGGCTCCAGACACTAGAGTGAGTCAGAAAACACCAAAGTGGTCTCTGAGCTGGCTGGACTGGGCAGGGGCAGGACAGAGAGCTCAGCCGAGGTTGTCCTCACAGGGGTGAGTTCTGATGGTTGCTGGCTGCTCTGGGAATTACTGAAGAGTCGGGGAGGTGGGGAGGAAGGCTTAGGAGAAACTCGCATTTGTTGATTTTGCCTTCTGAGTTAAGATCCTTTGCTTTATACCTCATGTTTCTTTCATGGTAGAAATATTGGGCTGGGTGCCACAGCTCATGCTTGTAATTCCAGCACTTTGGGAAGCCAAGGTGGGTGGATCACCTGAGGTCAGGAGTTTGAGACCAGCCTGCCAACATGGCTAAACCCCTTCTCTACCAAAAATACAAAAATTAGCCAGATGTGGTGGTGCACACCTGTAATCCCAGCTACTCAGGAGCCTGAGGCAAGAGAATCGCTTGAACCCAGGAGGCAAAAGTTGCAATGAGCCAAGATTGAGCCACTTCACTCCAGCGTGCGCGAAAGAGCAAGCCTCTGTCTCAAAAAAAGAAAAAAGAAATGCTGACTTAGTGCTTGATATGTGCTAGGCAGTGTTCTAGGTGGGAGAACAATAGGGAATGGAAGGACAAGCTCCCTGCCCTTGCCTACCTGGCAAACAGTGGAAAGCGTTTGGAGAGAAATACAGATCATCACAACTATATTGTAAGATACGTGGCTGCCGGGTGCAGTGGCTCATGCCTGTAATCTCAGCAAAGTGAGCAGATCACCTGAGGTCAGGAGTTCGAGACCAGCCTGACCAACATGGAGAAACCCCACCTATACTAAAAATACAAAATTAGCCAGGCGTGGTGGCACATGCCTGTAATCTCAGCTACTTGGGAGGCTGAGGCAGGAGAATCGCTTGAACCCAGGAGGTGGAGGTTGTGGTGAGCTGAGGTGGTGCCATTGCACTCCAGCCTGGGCAACAAGAGTGAAACTTTGATTCAAAAAATACAAAAACAAACAATATTTGGCCTTGGCCAGGCACGTGGCTCCTACCTGTAATCCCAGCACTTTGGGAGGCCAAGGCAGGTGGATCACTTGAGTCCAGGAGTTCAAGACCAGCCTGGCCAACATGGTAAAACCCTGCATCTACTAAAAATACAAAAATTAGCTGGGTGTGGTGGCAGGTGCATGTAATCCCAGCTATTTGGGAGGCTAAGGCAGGAGAATCGCTTGAGCCTGGGAGGTGGAGGTTGCAGTGAGCTGAGATTGGGCCACTGTATTCCATCCTGGGCGCCAGACTCTATCTCAAAAAAAAAAAAAAAAACATCCGTGGCCTTGCTGCCTTTTGTAGGTGAGGAGGAAACAGTCACCCAGCCAAGCAGCTGGGGCTGGAACCTGGATCTACCCCCAAAGTACATACTGTTTCTACCATTCCCAAAATTTAGAAGCTTCTCACAACCAGTTTCCAAAACATTTGTTGAGCTCCTACCATGTGCTAGCCGGGACTATATTCCAGCCCTTTGATTTAGTGTTTGTAATAAAGTGTTAGCTCGTGTTGTTTATTGCTCTCCTTCCCTATCTTAGAGTACAGGAAATTGAGGCTGAGAGAGAGAAAGTAACTTGCTTGAGGTCAGGCAGCTGGTGAGTGGGGCCCAGCCCAGGTCTCACATTCTCTCTGCCAGGTTTCCAAAGTGCAGTGTCCCCAGTGCTCCCGGGACACAGTTGGTAGGAACCGACGGGGCTTACCCATTGAATGCCTTGGTCTCTGGCCAGTAGGCATTCCCTGGGACAGGGAACGTCCTGAGCACCAAGACCCTCACCTGGTCACCTGAGGAAAGAGAAAGGACTACACGGGATGGAGCTGAACTGGGTGTGGAGTGGTCCTGGAGGGTCCTGGTGAGTGTGTAGGGGACCAGCATGAGCCAGGCCTCAGAGCAGGAGGACAACCAGAAGACGGTCTGGGAAAAGTATTGGATCCAGGACGGTTCAAACCTGGCCAGAGAGGGACGTAGGACAGGCTGGGAAGTCCTGAGGTCTGAAGATTGACCCTGGCAGGCAGAAACCAGGTAAAGTGGGCAGTTACTTCATCCTGGGGCTAGATGCATCCTTAGCCTAGAGCAGGCACCAAGGTTTCTGGCTCTAGGTGTGACCTCAGTCTGGGGAAAAGCCCCTACCCCCACCAGGACCACCTGCTCCCCAGACAACTTCAGATGCTGAGCCCAACTGGGGTAGGAAGATAGACTGAAACCTAGGGTAATCCTGACAAAGTCCCTGGTTCTCTCCATCCATGGAGCCAAAGGGGAATGATGGCCCAAACCCCCATGCTAGCTCCCAAACTAACATTGAGCCCTCAGTGTCCACAGGGAGATACAATCAGCACACTTTCCACGTGGGGAAACAGGCTCAGAGAAGTGCAAGAGCCCTGCCCGATGCCCCAGGTCCAGACCAGGGCTCCAGGCCCACAGTGTTTTGTCCCTGTGCCCAGAGGGCAGCAGCTGCTCTGACCAACAGACCCGAGCCTGGCAACTTTCACCAGCTTTGGAAGCCCAGGAGGGTGGCCCATGTCCACACAAGCACTTGGCAGTGAAGCGTGCCCTGAGGGACAGAGGCAGTCGAGTCACGCCTCCTCCACTGGATTGTGAGGGCCTCGAAGGAGACAAGGATCTGCCTGAGAAAGCCCTTGAGACATCTCAGGAAGCCGGTGGCAGACGGTGAGCAACCTGGGGCCCTTTCCCTCTGGATGCATCCACAGTGCCTGGAATGAAGCCTGGCTCAGACTGAGCTCAGTTGTGCAGGTCACTGAGGCATGGAGAGGTCACAGATGCCAAGCGCAGTAGTCTGGATTCAACGCCAACAGCATGGCTGCAGAGTCTCTACCTTATCCCCTACGCCACACCCACCTCTCACAGTTGCCCTTGCGGGCTCATCGGATGCCCAGGACAGTGCCCTCCCCTGTACCACATCCAGCCAGGGCCAGGGAAGCTTGGGGGGGCCTCAGAGCACCCCTGGGTATTCCAGCCTAATTCTGGCATCCCTCCCCCTCATCACCCTTCCTGCTTCAACCTCGCCCCCTACACAGACCCTGGACCACTTAACTTGGCACCAAACAGATGCCTCAATAAATCAGAGCCTGATCTTCTTGAGCCAGAAGCAATTTAACTCCCTGCTCAGCCTCTCCCTCTGGCCTTGTTCCATCTTGCATTCAGCCAGTGGCTCACAAATGAGCCTACATCGGGGCCGAAGAACTGGTGTTCATTAATAGGAAACCTCAGGGTCATTAATTGGTGTTTATTTCCCCAGCTGCACACCTCGAAGCTGACAGATGATGCTGTTCCTGCCAGCCCAGGCAGAGGAGGGGTTGGTTAACTTGCCTGCTCTCTGCAGGGCTGGGTTGCAGCCTTGCCACGGTGGCTGCCCAGAGTGGGGTGAGGGGGATGAGGAGGTCACCTTCTTTGCACATGTCAAATTTCTCCCTCCCCCTCAACCAATTCCTTCCTGCCTCTTCTCCCATGGCTTCCATTAAAGACCATGGAACCAAAATCAGACAAGCCTGAGTGAAGCCGCTGTTCTGTTTCTGGCTAGCTGTGTGATCTTGGGCAAGCTACGTACTCTTCGAGCCTCAGTTTCTCCATCATCAAACTCAAGCTGATGAGGAATAAGTTCCAGGGCCACGTGAAACATGGCACATACTCAGAGTACACCACTAGACTGTAGGCACCCCCACCATGACCCCGAAAACTGACCCCCTCAGTTATCCCCACTGCCACCCCCCAATGGCCCAAGCCAGAAGTCTGGGGTGTCATCTGGGACACCTCTCTTCCCCTTACCCTCCAACAGTCACCAAGTCCTAGCAATTGTACATCTTAAGTGGCTGACTCTGTCCATGTCTCCCTACCACTTCCAATGCCTTGGTGTCTTCATCTCTGGATTCCTACACCAGCCTCCTGACTGGTCTCTCTGCCCCAGTCAGCACACTCTGTACTTCCTCCCCACGAAAGCCTGCCTGGGCAGCCAGAAAGAACTCCCTGAAGAATAAATCTTTGGTTTTTTTTTTGTTTGTTTTTTTTTTTTGAGACAGAGTCTTGCTCTGTTGCCCAGGCTGTAGTGCAGTGGCACAATCTCAGCTCACTGCAACCTCCACCTCCCGGGTTCAAGCAATTCCCCTGCTTCAGCCTCCCGAATAGCTGGGATTACAGGTGCATGCCACCACACCTGGCTAATTTTTGTATTTTAGGTAGAGACAGGGTTTCACCATGTTGACCAGCTGGTGATCTTGAACTTCTAACCTCAGGTGACCCACCTTGGCCTCCCAAAGTGCTAGGATTACAGGTGTGAGCCACAGCGCCTGGCCGCCTAAAGAGTAAATCTTATTAAGTCACCCTTTTGTTCAAAACCTTTCAGTGGCTTCCCGTTGCCCTTGTGACAAAGTAGTCTCAGTTTCAGACAGGATTAGAGAACCCTTCAGGACTCCACCCATCTCTACCACCTCCCTGCTGGGGCTGCGGCGGGCCCTGCCCTGGTCCTTCTGTCTGTCCCTTCCCCACCTGCCCTGGGAGATTCCTGCCTCAGGACTTGGCTTTGGCTTCAGCTCCTCTGGAAAGTCTTTTCTGGCTCCCCACACTGGGTTAGGGCTTCTCCTCTAGGCTCCTCTGTCTCCTGTTCTCTCTTTCTTGTCTGCAGAAGGGCCCTGGATCTAACAGACACACACATGAACACTGCAGGCCTCTCCTTCTTTTTTTCTGAGACAGAGTTCCACTCTTGTCGACCAGGCTGGAGTGCAATGGCGGTGAGGTCTCAGCTCATTGCAACCTCTGCCTCCCAGGTTCAGGCAATTCTCCTGCCTTAGCCTCTTAAGTAGCTGGGGTTACAGGCACCCGCCACCACACTCACCTAATTTTTGTATTTTTAGTAGAGACAGGTTTTCACCATGAAAACCAGGCTGGTCTTGAACTTCTGACATCAATGATCCACCCGCCTCAGCCTCCCAAAGTGCTGGGATTACAGGCATGAGCCACCACGCCCAGCCAGGCCTCTTAAGAGGTTTGTGCATACAGGAAGGTGAGAGGGTTGTAGGATCCAAATCTCCTTCCAACTAAAAGTGCCTTTCCAGGTCCCCAGGCTTTCCCTAGGTGCAGCCCTACACTTGGCACAGGGTTCAGATCACAACGGTTCTCTTAGGCCCTGGGGGCAGTGGCCAGGGATTGTTCAGCCTCTCCTCCGACCCTCTTGCCTGTCTTGGGCTCTACTGGACACACAGTTATCTCCCAAATTATTGTTATTACGAACATCTGCTCCTCCAAGTGTTTCATTAGTCCCCCGAACGAAGCAAATCTCGGAGCCTCGGGAACCAAGCCCAAGCCCAGCAGCAGGCCATCCATCTTCCTGCCAAATCTACAGCAAAAACATCTTCCCAGTCCTAGGCCAGGCCTCACTGGCTTTCTTCAACAGCTCACGGAGCAGCCTCTTTACAGGTGTCCTCACTTCCAAGAAAGGCCCAGGAGGACCCACCTGATCTGAGTCCTCTGCCAAGTCTAGGCCTCCATCCCAGCCTCTACACAGCAGTCCGGGGGCTTTCTGAACCGCACATCTGATAGGGTCCCTCCTCTCCTGAAAACCTTCAGTGGCATCGCCGTCTGCCTGAAGGATGAAGCTCCTGCCCTCCAGGCGTCCCCTGCCCCAGCCTCTCCCTGCTTCAGCTGCAGGAGCCACTTACTGCCCTGCACATCCCCTGCCTTGCACAGACTGTCACTCCACCTGGCAGGCCCCTCCCCACGTTTCTCCAGGAAAATCCATGTCAAATCTCACCTCTGGGCTGGGCGTGGTGGCTCACGCCTGTAATCCCAGCACTTTGGGAGGCAGAGGCGGGTGGACTGCCTGAGGTCAGGAGCTCAAGACTAGTCTAGCTAACATGGTGAAACCCTGTCTCTACTAAAAATATACAAAAAAAAAAAAAAATAGCCAGGCGTGGTGGCATGCGCCTGTAATCTCAGCTACTAGGGAGGCTGAGGCAGGGGAATTGCTTGAACCAGGAAGGTGGAGGTTGCAGTGAGCAGAGATTGTGCCACTGCACTTCGGCCTGGGCAACAGAGCAAGACTGTCTCAAAAAAAAAAAAAAAAAAGTCACCTCTGGAGGTCCTGCTGGGATTGCCCAGAAGGCAGGAGCTGCTTCCTCTGTGCCCTTTCTGAATTGCATGTGTTCTGTCTCAGCACTGTCCTTTTTTCTTTTGTATCTGGCTCTCCAGTCAGACTGAGAGCTCCTGGAAGGCAGTGACCATGTTGGACTCATGCCATCACTGATCCCGAAGCCTCACTTAGGATGGGTGCTCAGAGAAGAAGGAAGGGAAGCGTCATGGGTTCTGGCCCCTGCGTCCTCATGTATCAAGTGTCAGTTACATGCCTACTATGTGTGGGCCTGGACTGTCCCCATTGATTGGTGGCTATTTTTGTTTTGAGACAGGTCTCACTTTGTCACTCAGGCTGCTGCAATCCTGGCTCATGCCACTGCATTCCAGCCTAGGCAGCAAAGCAAGACATTGTCTCTAAAAATAATATTTATTAAGCAGGTACTATATGTCTCACGCATGCTACATTCTTTGTCAAAACAGCTTTGCAAAGTAAATACGATTAACCTTTTTTTTTTTTTTCAGAGACGGAGTCTTCTCTGTCGCCCAGGCTGGAGTACAGTGGTGTGATCTCAGCTCACTGCAACCTCCACACCTGCCCCCCGGCTCAAGCAATTCTCCTGCCTCAGCCTCCAGAGTAGCTGGGATTACAAGCACCTGCCACCATGCCCGGCTAAATTTTGTATTTTTTGGAGAGACAGGGTTTCACCATGTTGGCCAGGCTGGTCTCGAACTCCTGACCTCAGTTGATCTGCCCGCTTCTGCCTCCCAAAGTGCTGGGATTACAAGCGTGAGCCACCTGCCCAGCCTTCTTCTATTCAGTGTCTTTCTTCTCCACCTCTGGGGCAGCTCCTCTCAGCTTCCATGGTACCATGGTTTTTCTTGGTTCTTCCTGATTCTTTTCAAAAACTGTATCTCCCCACACCTGACTGGGTGCCCTGAAAACCTCAGACCTCTACCTTAACAGACTTCTGTTCCAGGGCTCAGGCCGGCCAGTCCAGACGGACTTCCCCTGGGCATAACGTCAGGGGTGCATTCCCTGCTCTGAACGCCTTGTGTTACTCCATTTGGTGCCCCTGGCTCAGAACTGAGCCATGCTTGGCCTCCAGCTGGGCTCCCAGTGGCTCCTTCCTTCCCTAGCCCCGCACACAGCTGGGGATGTCTGTGGTGGTAAAAACCCAGTAATTAATCAATAAATCAGTCTCAATGATTTCAGATCCACCCATCCTCCTCCCACCTGCCACTAATGTTATTAGCTTCTGGGCTGAGGCCTGAGACCCTGTAATCTCAGCTACTCTGGAGGCTGAGCTAAGAGAATTGCTTGAACGGGTGGGGCGAGGGCGGAGGTTGCAGTAAGCTGAGATCATGCCACACTCCATCCTGGGCAACAGAGAAGACTCCCTCTCTTAAAAAAAAAAAAAAATTGGGCTAATCATATTTACTTTGCAAAGCTGTTTTGACAAAGAATGTAGCACATGTGGTCTTACTTAAATATTAGCCAAATTACCTGTTGTTATTAAATTACCTAGGACTGGGCTTGGAACCAAGAAGGGGGTGGGTAAGAGGTGGTGGAGGAAGCCCGGCCTAGAAAGTGTCATCCAGTTGGAAGGATGGGCAGAGGGACTGCCAGGTTGGCTACCGGCAGGGTCTGCGGGCTGCGCTATTTTGGCGCCCAGGGGTGTCCGCTAAGCTGGTGCTCCACCATGGAGCGGGGACAACTCGCTCCACTCAACGCTCCTCAGAGAGCTGGTGGCGTCCCGCCCTCGGAGAAGGGAAGTGAGACAGAAGGACACCAGCAGAGTCCAGGCGGCAGTGTTTATTCCGGTCCTCCCGCAGCCTCTCCGTCGCGGGCGGGTCCCTCCCTGGCCTCCGGGCCCCAGACACCGCCCTCCAGCAGCCTCCCGCGAGGCCGGGCGTCTCCGGGGCAGCCGACGGGACCCGAGGACACAGGGCGGACGCGACGGAGGGCGCGGCGGGCGCGGTGGCGGCGTCGGCGGCCGCACGGCCACAGGCGGCGAAAACGCGCGCGGAAGTGGCGCGAGGCGAGCGCGTAGACGAGCGGGTTGAGGCAGGAGTTGGCGTAGGCCAGGCAGTGCGAGGCCAGGCGGCAGGCATAGGTGGCCGGGCTGAAGGCGAAGCGGCCGTACCAGAAGCACAGGATGAGCGCGTGGTGCGGGCCCCAGCAGAGCGCGTAGAGCGCGGCCACCGCCAGCATGGCACGCCCCGCGCGGCCCGTCGCCCTCCGCCGCGCCTCGGCCGCCGCCGCACCCGCAGGTCCCACGGCGGCCCACAGGAAGCGCAGGGTGCGCCCGTAGGCCAGACTCACCACGGTCACGGGCAGCAGGTAGCCGGCGGCGAAGGTGGCCACGTCCAGGGCGCGGCGGCGCGCGTCCTCCCAGGCGGGCACGCAGAGCTCCAGCGCGCCGTAGCGCACGGTGCCGTAGTAGCTGAGGTAGGGTGCCGAGAAGAGCGCCGCCAGCAGCCACACCAGCCCCACCGCGGCGCGGGCGTTGCGTGGCGTGCGCAGGGCACGCGAACGCAGCGGGTGCCGCACGGCCAGGTACCTGCGGGGGGCGCCGGGTGAGCGCGGCGGGGGTGCGCCCTCCAGCCGGGGCCCACGCCACGCCCAGCGCCCGGGGCCTGCGACCCGGCGCGCTTCCTCTGAACCCTGGGGGAGGTGGCGGGGATTAAGGGTGTGAACGCACAGGTGCTTAGAGCAGTACCTGGCACCTAGCAAGGGCCAGATCCCGGTGAGGTGTTATTTCTGGAATTATTTTATGGATGCGTCAAATGAGGCCCAGAGAGAAGTGAGTTGCCCAAGATCATCAGCTACGGAGTGAGTCTGGATTTGACCCCAAGTTTCAAGCGGTGGAAGCAAATGTGCGCACAGCTGGACCAGGTGCGGGCAGTTGAATATAGCTGGGCCGGGGGTGGGGGCAGGTGGCTCACGCCTGTAATCCCAGCACTTGGAACGCTGAGGCAGGCTGATCACCTGAGGTCAGGAGTTCCAGACCAGCCTGGCCAACATGGCAGAACCCCATCTCTACTAAAAATACAAAAAAATTAGCCAGGCGTGGTGGCAGGCGCCTGTAATCCCAGCTATTCAGGAGGCCGAGGCAGGAGAATCACTTGAACCCGGGAGGCAGGGTTGCAGAGGGCCAAGATGACACCACTGCACTCCAGCCTGGGCAACAAGAGCAAAATTCCCTCTCAAAAAACAAAAAACTGAAGAACACATTCGTGAGCTGCTTTTACCATTCATTTCACGCTATGTGCCAGACCCTGGGCTCCCACTTGAGACTCAGAGACATCCTCTGGAAGCTCACAGTGGAGGAAGGGGAGGGCAGAACAGTCCCCTCCAGCATGCTCTGCAGGTACCCAGAGGCTGCTTTCGAGAGGCCAGGGAGCTTTTCTTCCCTCTCTCCCACCTCCCTTTCTGGTCCTCCACTCTCTCCTTCCTAAGGCCAATGAGGATCAGTTCAGGTCATCCCCCCCAACCCCCCGCAGTCCGGCCCAGCCAGGCCCCATGCACAGCGCACCTGTCCACTGAGACAGCAGCCAGCGTGAAACTGCTGGCGTACATGGTGAGGTAGATGAGCAGGTGCACAACCTTGCAGACGAGGGCCCCAAAGAGCCAGGCATCCAGCGTGTAGATGGCGGCCTGGAAGGGCACGCAGCACAGGATGAAGCAGAGGTCAGCCACCGCCAGGTTGAGGATGAACAGATCCGTGGTGCTGCCGGGCTCCTGCCAGGCACTTGGGCCAGGCTGCAGGAGCACGGCCAGCACCAGCCCATTGCCCACTGTGCCCAGCAGGAAGATTAGGGCAAAGACCACAGGCACTGCCATGGCACCCACACTCCCGGGGCTGTCCAGTGAAATGTTCTGGGCATCAGCCATCTCTCCCCATCAGATGGGCACCTAGGGAAGAGAAGCTGGGGTCCTCAGGCAAAAGTCCCCAGTCCTGGTTGCTTGACCCTGGGATCCAGCTCCCCCCACCCGGGTCTGGTCAAGTGTTCTTTGCTGGAAGCTCATGGGAGATAGAGGAGGGGAGGGCAGAGCCAAAGTCATCACTGAGTCCCACTGTGTGAGCAAGCTTATGGTGTTCAAGGGGTGGGAGTTCCTAAAGAACACCCCTAGAGTCCTGCCTGGAGGGCTGCCTAGGTATCTGAAGGACACTTTCAACCCACGAGGCTGGCTAAGGCACAAGTGGAGTAGGATGAAGACATGGTGATGGGCGAGGGGCCAACCCCAGAAGCTGGTATATTTCCTTCTCAATGGGGATCTGAAGCTCAGGGGAGACCCTGGGACATGGGTTCAGGGTTTTCTCTGGCTACAGGCTATAGTCTTAGCAATACATGGGTAACATCTCAGAGTCACTGGAGACTCCAGTATAGTGAGATCAACACAATGGCAAAACTGGGAAGATCATGTAGGTCACTGCTCCCTCTCTGCACATAGGGACATCGAGGCTCAGAGAGGGGACATGGGAGGCTAATATCACACTCGGAATGGCAGCTCTGGGGCTGTTGCCATCCTGGTATCTCGCCTCCTAAGCTAGAGTGCTCATCTGAGAACCTGTAACAGGTGGTTCCTCTGACAACCTGTGTGCGTGTGCGTGGATGTGTGTGTGCACACCCCGCCCATGCTCACCCCAGTCCCACTCTACAGCCCATATCTCCTACTACCTGTGGATCCCCTTGCAGGCTTGGGACCACGGGGGTGATGGGACAAATTAGGGGAAAGGGGGGCCACGCAGGGAGGAGACAAGAAAGGCAATGTCTGCCCCCACCCCAGCACCCCGCATGCAGTAGGTCCCCGAAGCCCAGGATGGGCAATACCCACCTGGATGGACAGTGGGCTTGATCCTGGGCGGAACGGCCAGGCTGGGTGGGCCTTCGGTTCAGCAGCTGCCCCTCGGTGCCTCCCTGCAGGTGCTGGTCTGCCTTCTACTTCTCCCCCTTCGCCTATAAGGCTCCTCCTCTCCTCTGCCCCCTCTGCTGAGCTGGAGTTGGGCACTCCCTCTGGAGTAGCCACTAGCCACTTCCTTCTCAGTCTCTGACTTCCCCCAGGTGGCAGGCTCTTCTGCCTGGCTCTCCTCTGCCTCTCTGCGTTGCTGCTGCCTTTTCCTCTCTCTGCAGCGAGTAACCCATTGATCTCGCTCTCGGTGATTCACTTTGTAGTTAACCCCTCTCTGGCCACGGCCCAGCAAGTCCCTGGCACTCCCACCTCCTGTGGCCCAGCCTGATGACTCCACCCCCTATCCCTGCCCCTCCTTGCTTCAATTCATGTTTAGAAAGGGTTTCTAGGCCGGGCATGGTGGCTTATGCCTGTAATCCCAGCACTTTGAGAGGCTGAGGCAGGCAGATCACTTGAGGCCAGGAATTCGAGACCAGCCTGGCCAACATGGTGAAACCTCTTCTCTACTAAAAATACAAAACAGCTGGGCATGGTGGTGGGCACCTGTAATCCCAGCTCCTCTGTAGGCTGAGGCAGGAGAATCGCTTGAACCTGTAAGGCAGAGGTTGAAATGAGCCAAGATGGTGCCACTGCACTCCAGCCTGGGTGACAGAGTGAGACTCTGTCTCAAAAAAAAGAGGGCGGGCGCACTGGCTTATGAATGTAATCCCAGCACTTTGGGAGGCTGAGGTGGGTGGATCACGAGGTTAGGAGTTCAAGACGAGCCTAGCCAAGATGGTGAAATCCCATCTCTACTAAAATACAACGATTAGGCTGGGTGCAGTGGCTCACGTCTGTAATCCCAGCACTTTGGGAGGCCAAGGCGGGTGGATCACCTGAGGTTGGGAGTTCGAGACCAGCCTGACCAACATGAAGAAAACCCATCTCTACTAAAAATACAAAATTAGCCAGGTGTGGTGGCGCATGCCTGTAGTCCCAGCTACTTGGGAGGCTGAGGCAAGGAGAATCACTTGAACCTGGGAGGTGGAGGTTGCAGTGAGCCGAGATCGCACCACTGCACTCCAGCCTGGGCAACAAGACACAACTTGGTCTCAAAAAATTAAAATACAAAAATTAGCCAGGTGTGGTGGCAGGTGCATTTAATCCCAGCTACTTGGGAGGCTGAGGCAGGAGAATCACTTGAACCTGGGAGGTGGAGGTTGCGGTGAGCTGAGATCGCACCACTGCACTCCAGCCTGGGAGACAGAGGGAAATGCTGTCTCAAAAAAAAAAAAAAGAAAAGAAAAGAAAGGAAGAAAAGAAGGGCCAGGCGTGGTGGCTCACGCCTGTAATCCTAGCACTTTGGGAGGCTGAGGTGGGTGGATCACCTGAGGTCAGGAGTTCAAGACCAGCCTGACCAACACGGTGAAACCCCATCTTTAAAAAAAAAAAAAAGAAAAGAAAAGAAGGATTCCTAGTCTTGGACTGGGGTTTCCTGGAGAGGGAAACCAGGACTTGAGTCTCCTTTTGGCAGACTCCAGGTGGGACCCCTCCCTCAGGCCCTGCAAATCCTGAGACCCTTCTCCAGAAGCTCTTTCCAGGGCCTTAGTCCAGCTGGAGACCAGGTGATATAAGTACCTGTTCAAAAAGTCTGGCTTTACCTCATAGCAATGGGCAGCTACTAAGGTTCTAGAGCAGGGACATGATCTGTACATTTTTGGCGTGAGCAGTGGCTCATGCCTGTAATCCCAACACTTTGGGAGGCTGAGGCAGGCGGATCATCTGAGGTCAGGAGTTAAAGACCAGACTGACCAACATGGCAAAGTCTGCCTCTACTAAAAATACAAAAATTAGCTGGGCATGGTGGCACACACCTGTAATCCCAGCTACTTGGGAGGCTGAGGCACGAGCATCCCTTGAACCTGGGAGGTGGAGGTCGCAGTGAGTAGAGATCGCTTGCACTCCAGCCTGGGCAACAGAACAAGACTGTCTCAAAAAAAAAAAAAAGAAAAGAAAAGAAAACAACACACAAAAAACGTCTATTATGGCCTGGGTTGAAAAGGATGGACAGAGGTGGAGGGACTTGATGAGTGACCTGTTAGGAGCCTCTCATCTAGGCAAGACTCAAAGAAGTGATTAAGTCTTGGTGAATGACTGTGTGATTCTGTCATGGAGTTCTGGCCTGAACTGCATGGAGAAGGAGGGGCCACATGGCCAAATGTCTCCAGAGGGTTAGGAAGGCTAGCACCTGGGGAGCAAGGTACACTGGATTCAGCAATGAGAAAGCTGCTGGTAAACTGGACAGGTGTATTGAGGGCAAAAGGCAGTCTAGTTAAGGAAGAGAGGGGAGAGGTGGAGGGACTGAGCAGTGTGTTTAGAAGCTGGGGGTGGGGAGCAGCAAGGGGAAGTAAGGGGAGAGAAGACAGTGTGAGGGGCACTGATGGAGCCAGGACTCACATTCCAGGCTGGAGGAGCTAGGGTAGATGCTCAGAACTAGCTGCTCCAGGCTGGGCACGGTGGCTCACGCCTGTAATCCCCACACTTTGGGAGGCCGAGGAAGGCAGATCACTTGAGGTCAGGAGTTCAAGACCAGCCTGGCCCACATAGTGGAACACCATTTGTACTAAAAACTAGCCAGGTATGATGGTGGACGCCTGTAATCCCAGTGATTCAGGAGGCTGAGCCAGGAGAATGGCTTGAACCCGGGAGGCGGAGGTTGCAGTGAGCCGAGATTGCACCCCTGCACTGCAGCCACAGCCTAGGGGATAGAGCGATATACCCTGTCTGAAAAAAAAATTTTTTTAAAGCTCCTTGCAGGTCCCATGTTTTTCACAAGGGCTCAGAGGTGCCTCTCTAAAGCCCGATGTCACCCACTTCAGGTGCAGAAAATCCTTGATTTTTGGAAGCAGAGACTCACGGAATGGAAACTATTAGGAATCTGATCTAGACTTGCAACCTGAATTCAGAACCTTCAGAATTGAATTAATTCAGAATTGAATTGCCTTAGCCCCCCAAGTAGCTGGGATTACAGGAGTGCACCACCACACCTGGCTAATTTTTATAGAGATGGGCGGTTTCACTATGTGGGCCAGGCTGGTCTTGAACTCCTGACCTCAGAAATGAATTGCCCTCTGTGTTCTGCTCCCAAAGTCTGTTGGCTTTGGATTGAATATAATTCAGAATTGCACAACTAAATTATAGACTTTTTTTTTCTTTTGAGACGGAGTCTGGCATTGTTGCCCAGGCTGGAGTGCAGTGGTTCAATCTTGGCTCATTGCAACCTCTGCCTCCCAGGTTCAAGTGATTCTCCTGTCTCAGCCTCCCGAGTAGCTGGGAGTAGCTGGGATCAGAGGCGCCTGCCACCACGCCCAGCTAATTTTTTGTTTTAGTAGACATGGGGTTTCACCATGTTGGCCAGCCTGGTCTTGAACTCCTGACCTTAGGTGATCCACTTGCCTCAGCCTCCCAAAGTGCTGAGATTAAAGGCGTGAGCCACTGCACTCAGCTGTAGACTCTTATGATCCCTGAATAAGGATACTCAGCTTAGTGGGATTTTAGAAACTTGGACAGGGCTGCAATCACTGCCTGAAAGTAACGCACCCTTAGACTCCCAGAAGCCTGGACGAATGTGCATGCCTGAACCCTGGAACGGGCTGGAAAGCACCCGAGATTCATGATACTTTGTCCTCCTGGCCCTTGGGATCTCCTCAAGGTCCTTCTTGGCCTAGGGCGAAGAGCTCCCAGCAGCAGCAAGGCTAAGCTGATATGAGAGCGGAGGTGGAGGGAAGGAGGAAGGACCAAGCGACCATAAAGAGCGTGGCCGTGGGGTAGACAGGCCATCGTGGCCCTAGACCTTGGCTGCGCCCGGTGCCATCTCCTCCATCCACTCCTACCGCTGCTTCTGGTTAGCCGCGGCCCTGAACCTCGTGCGCGACGCAGAGAACAAGGACATTGCCCCCTTGGAGTGTTTCCCAGAGCCTGTAATTCTGCAGGACGCAGACTTGCAGCTGATCCACGGCCGGCCCTCCTGCCCCGCGCGGCCCCCCAGCTTGTCGTGGGCGGCCGGCGACTACCGGTGGGCGGCCAGGTCGAAACACGTGCACCCAGAGCTGCTGCCGCACCTCCTATGGACCTCTCCTGGATGACTGCGGAGGAAGCCCGGCGGCGGACCCGGGCTGGCCCAGCAGGACACGCGGAATCGCGGGCTGGCCGACGGCGTGGAGCGCTACCGCGGCCAGCTGCCCCGGGGGTCCACGCGCTGCCGCTGCCAGCCCGCAGCGCAACGCCAGCGGCGGCTCCCGGGAGCCGCAGGAGGCGACGACGCACGTTCCGCGCCGCTGTCTGGACTTCGCTTCGTGCCGCCTCACGTCGGTCTGGGTAGGCCTGGGCCCTCTGTTCTGGCCCCGCCGAGTGCGACACACGTCAGCCCGCGGCGCTCAGCATGACCCGCCGGCTTGCGCAGACCACGCTCATCAAGCTGCTGGCTTGGCATTAGTGGTTGAGTCCCGGGCTGCCGCCAGGCTGCGCACATTCCCTGCAGCAGAGCGCCTGGCGCCACGTGCCCTACCCGGTGGTGGCGGACTGCAAATAATCCTGCCGCTAATGTAGCCACAGCTACCCCAGACAGGCTGCCTTCCACCCTCACACCGGCACCCCCTCCCCTGGACCCCAGCAGCAAGGTCTTCCGGATCGCAGGCTAGGATTCCCTGAATCCCAGCTTTCACAAGCCGCTCGGTTTGAAACAACTCATATTGTTTATCCCGGGCTGGCTGGAGGTGCAGGATGTCAGAGACGTAGGTGCAGATTGCTGTCGTGAATGATAAAGGGCCTTTTCATCCTCTGCCCCAAGCAAACTACAAGCTTCCCAAGGCCACACCACGCTGAGGCTGGAGCTGCGGTGACTCACACCCTCCTCCCCACCCCACCAGGTGTCCACAAGGCTGCCAGGGAGAGACCGCCCTCCTCCCGCAGCCGCCTGTGGGAAGGGGGTCGGCCCCTCCTACAGGAGATCGACGAGCCGTTGTGGGGCACCAGGGAGGATGGGGCCTTGGCAGCAGCAAATCACCCCTCCTGGCCTTGACTGCCGGGCAGCCCGAACAGCCGCGGCCCCAGGCCCCGGGTCTGGAGGCGCGGGGCGAGCCGGCGGCCAAGGCCCATGCTCGCAGCACCCCCTAGCGGCTGATCATCGTAGGCCTTGGAATGAGCGAGGAGGGCACCACATCTCAAGATGTGGCAGGATCGAGGCACACACAGGGACTCAGGCTTGCCCAAGGCCTGAGAAAGGCAGGGCGAGAGTGGGCTTGAACACAAGGTTCCAGTGTGTCTGGAGCTTCCCCACGGTGATCCTTATTTTATTTTTATTTTTTTGAGACAGAGTCTTGCTCTGTCACCCAGGCTGGAATGCAATGGCGTGATCTCAGCTCACTGCAACCTCCTCCTCCGGGGTTCAAGCAATTCTCCTGCCTCGGCCTCCCGAGCAGCTGGGATCACAGGCACCTGCCACCAGGCCCGGCTAATTTTTTTTTGTATTTTTAGTAGAGACGGGGTTTCACTATGTTGGCCAGGCTGGTCTTGAACTCCCGACCTTGTGATCCACCTGCCTCAGCCTCCCAAAGTGCTGGAATTATAGGCGTGAGCCACTGCACCCAGCCTGATCCTCGTTCTTTTCTTTGGGGCCTGACTTCTCTGCCTCTCCTTCCAAATGTGGGTTTGGACACCCAGCCTCCTATCTGGGCAGCGATAGGACATCTTCTAATGGGGAGGAGGAAGAAGCGAGACTCAGGGGCTGCAGAGTGGGGGGCGGTGGTAGGGTAAAGGGCCTGTGGGGCTAGTTCTCAGCGGCCCTCCACAGCAGCGCAGACGCTACCCGAGACAAACAGTGGCCAGTTCCTATCTCCCACAGGCCTGGGTCCCATCATAATCTGGGGAAAGAGGTCAGCGGAGATCTGCAGTCCTCAGGAGCCTGCCCTCAGACCCTGGCTCCTGACTGATTCTTCAACTGGCAGGACTGGGCCTGCCTAGAGACAATAAAGCAGACCAGACTGTCACAGCCCATTTCTACTGTTGATTCACATTCTCACAGCCCCCAGCACAGGCCACGCCCCAGCCCAGCTCTGGGACTTTGGTTCAGGGCTCAGAGCCTCTGGTCTGGGCTGATGGAAAACCTGCTTTGACCCTGTGGCAGTAGGTGGAGCTTGGCTCTGCTCGTCCCTAACTCAGAGCTCAGGGCAGTGCCCCGTGCAGCCGCCCCACTTCCACAAAGGCCTCCACGCAGCGGTCAATGTCTTCTTCGCTGTGCACTGCTGATATCTGTACCCGGATCCGGGCCTTGCCCTTGGGGACCACGGGGTGGCTGAACCCGATGACAAAGATGCCTGGGAGGGTAGAAAGCAAGGGTGTGCCAGAACCGGACAGGCTTTGGGGTCAGAACACAGAGAACAAGCGAAACGCCCCAGGCCTAAGATTCGGGACTGCTTCATCGCCTGGGATTTTAAAGCTTGGACAGACACCTGGCCTAAGAGGCGGCAGCGGAGGGTGGGTGCGGGTGGGGGTGGGGGTCAGTCTAGGGGTTTCCCTTTCTCTCCTCTCAGAACCCACCACGAATTCTCTCATCCCAGCACCCTTACCTTTCTTCAGCATGTCATCCGCCATGCGAGAGGCCAGCCGGGCATCACCTAGCATCACAGGGCAGATGGGGTGGCTGGCCCCTGAGACAGTGAAGCCAGCAGCTTCCATCTTACTACGGAACCTGTGGGCACAAGTGGGTGTCACAGGTCGCTAAGGGGCCATGGAGCATTCACACCCGCTCCGCTTGGGGACCAGGCCCAAGGTCTGTGCCCAAGTCTGCAAGAAGGATTAACAAACAATTACAAGCCCTAAGAGGCAGATGGGAGCCAGGCTGGGGGCAAGTGGAACAAAAAGGGGGGTGGAGGCTGGGCGCAGTGGCTCATGCCTGTAATCCCAGCACTTTGGGAGGCTGAGGCAGGTAGATCACGAGTTCAAGAGATCAAGACCATCCTGGCTAACACGGTGAAACCCTGTCTCTACTAAAATACAAAAAATTAGGCCAGGAGCAGTGGCTCATGCTTGTAATCCCAGCACTTTGGGAGGCCAAGGTGGGTGGATCACCTGAGGTTGGGAGTTTGACCAGCCTGACCAACATGGAGAAACCCTGCCTCTACTAAAAATATAAAATTAGCTAGGTATGGTGGCGCATGCCTATAATCCCAGCTACTCAGGAGGCCGAGGAAGGAAAATTGCTTGAACCTGGGAGGTGGAGTTTGTGGTGAGCCAAGATCCCACCACTGCACTCCAGCCTGGGCAACAAGAGCGAAACTCCATCTCAAAAAGAAAAAAAAAATTAGCGGGGCATGGTGGCATATGCCTGTAGTCTCAGCTACTCGGGAGGCTGAGGCAGGAGAATCGCTTGAATCTGGGAGGTGGAGGTTGCAGTGAGCCAAGATCGTACCACTGCACTCCAGCCTTTCCACAGAGCAAGACTCCATCTCAAAAAAAAAAAAAGGGAGGTGGAAAGACAGGATGGACAAGAGGGAGACACAGAAGCTAGAGGAGAGAGGCGGAGACAGAGGAGGGAGGGGAGCTGGCAGAAGCAGGCCTGGTGGGCACAGAGCTGTCTCCGGGCCTGGGCAGATGCACAAAGCAGGCTCTGCCATGTCCCCCTGCCCCTCAGCCCACCCTATCCCTGCTGGGAGCCGCACCGCTGGGTCTTGGCAGCCATAGACTGGACAATGGTGTTGCTCTCCATGAGCAGATCCAGGGCCTTGGAGGCACAGCCAACAACAGCAGGTGGCAGGCTGTTGGAGAAGAGGTAGGGCCGGGCACGCTGCCGCAGCAGGGACACCAGAGACCCAGGCCCTGTTGTGTAGCCCCCTGAGAAGAAGGGAAGAAGTGGGGAGGGGTTGGTCAGGAACCAGAGCCTGCCCTAGCCTTCTGCTGAAAACACAGTCCATGCTGCCCTCCCCACTTCCCTGAGCCCCTCCAGGACCCTCCAAAAGGACAAGGGCACCCCAGGGACACAACCCTGCAGGTACCTGATGCTCCACCCAGGGCCTTCCCCAGGGTGGAGTTGATGATGGTGACCTGGTCCATCACACCCAGCAGCTCATCTGTGCCCCTGCAAGAGAAGCTGCCACTGCTGTCACTGGCCTCTTGAGAGCCCAGGGATTATGGCTCAGGCTGGGGACTGGCCTCCTTGTTTCCCAGCCACCCTCAGAAGCCCCACCCCTGGCCTCAGGTGCCACATGGTCCCACCGTCCTGTGGGCCCCAGGAAGCCGGTGGCATGGCATTCATCCACAAAGACCAGGGCGCCATATCTAGAGGCAAGGTGGCAGATCTCCTGCAGGGGCGCAATGTCGCCATCCATGGAAAAGGCTCCATCAGTGGCCACCAGGCGCAGCCGATGCTTCTGCAGGAAAGACATGAGCAGGTGGGGGTGGTGTCAAGTTGGGCCAAACTGCCCACTTCTTTTGCTGCTTGGAGCTGGGAGAGCTCATCCTGCCCCGTGCCTGGCAGAGGTGGGCACATAGGTACGACCATCTTGGGGGCTGGAACATCCTCTTTCTCATCTGTGCCTCTCAGCCTCTTCCATCTCCATGCTGAGCCCTGGGCAGTGAAAATGGGCTCAGGTTTCACTCTCCCGTGTAAGGTCCCAGAGGTCAGGCTGGGCTGGGACCAGGTCCTAGCAACATGTCCCTCCTATCCTTATGCCCTTATGCCTAGCAAGGGCCTGCCACACAAAAGGTGCTTGCTAAAACTCAAGGCAGACTGGGTGCGGTGGCTCACACCTGTAATCCCAGCACCTGGGGAGCTTAGCGGTTCAAGACCAGCCTAGGCAACCTAGTGAGACCCTGTCTCTACTAAAGATTTAAAAAACTGGCTGGGTATGGTGGCTTATGTCTGTAACTTTGGGAACCCAGGAGCTGGAGATTAACCTGAGCATCATTTTGAGACCCTGTCTCAAAAACTAACGGGCTGGGCATGGTGGCTCATGCCTGTAATTCCAACACTTTGGGAGGCTGAGGCAGGCAGGTCACCTGAGGTCGGGAGTTGACAGCCTGGCCAACATAGTTAAACCCCATCTCTACTAAAAATACAAAATTATCTGGGTGTGGTGGCGCATGCCTGTAATCATGGCTACTTGGGAGGCTGAGGCAGGAGAATCATTGAACCCGGGAGGCAGAGGTTGCAGTGAGCCAAGATTGTTCCATTGCACTCCAGCCTGGGCAAAAAGAGTGAAACTCTATCTAAAAAACAAAAAACGGTGTGGTGGGTGCCTGTAGTCCCAGCTACTCAGGAAACTGAGGTGGGAGACGATTGCTCAAGTCCACAAGATTGAGGCTGCATTGAGCTGTGATTGCACCACTGCAATACAGCCTGGGCAGCAGTGACACTCTCTCTCTCTCTCTCTCTCTCTCTCTCTCTCTCACACACACACACACACACACACACACACACACACACACACAAAGGGAGAAAACTCAAGTCAGCGTAATGCTCGGCGCTGGGCGTGGTGGCTCATGCCTGTAATCCGAGCACTTTGGGAGGCTGAGGCGGGTGGATCACCTGAGGTCAGGAGTTCAAGACCAGCCTGGCCAACATGATGAAACCCCATCTTTACTAAAAATACAAAAATTAGACAGGCAGGGCGGCGGATGCCTGTAATCCCAGCTCCCCGGGAGGCTGAGGCAGGAGAATCACTTGAACTGGGAGGTGAAGGCTGCAGTGAGCTGAGATCACACCACTATAACTCCAGCCTGGGTGACAGAGTGAAACTCCATCTCAAAAAAAAAAAAAAAAGTTGGTGGGGGCCGGTCACAGTGGCTCATGCCTGTAATTCCAGCACATTGGGAGGCCGAGGCAGGTGGATCACGAGGTCAGGAGTTCAAGACCAGCCTGGCCAAGATGGTGAAACCCCATCCCTACTAAAAATTTAAAAAATTAGCCGGGCTTGGTGGCACTGGCCTGTAATCCCAGCTATACTCTGGAGGCTGAGGCAGAGAACTGCTTAAACTCAGGAGGTGCAGGTTGCAGTGAGCCAAGATCACACCACTGCACTCCAGCCTCCAAATCTTGGTCAAATCTCGGCTGTTTCAGACTTTCAGGTGGTCTGTCTGTGAGTGAGGAGTCGGCCTCTCCAAGCCTCACTTCCTTCACCAGGCGCCGCCCCACCTGGGCCTCCTGCAGCTTGGCTTCTAGGTCAGCCATGTCCAGGTGGCCATAGCGGTACTTGTGGGCCTTGCACAGGCGGATGCCGTCGATGATGGAGGCATGGTTCAGCTCGTCCGACAGGACCGCGTCCTCAGGGGTCAGCAGGGCCTGGAGGGAGGCAGCAAGCGCAGAGCCATCACTCAACCACCCTGGGCTTCTCCCTCGACCAGGACTCCCTCAAATCAGAATTTATACTGCCAGCCAGGACGTTCCTCTGGGTAGAGAGGCAAGGCGTCCGGTGCTTTTATCTGGGGCCCCTGTGCCCCAGGGCCCTGCTCTAGGGAAAGCAGGGGAGAATATATTTGGTGAGTACCAGGCCCCTGCCTCCCAGCTGATGTAGCTTATTCCCCAAAGGCTCTGGAACTCGGGGTCCTTGCAAGCCCCAGGATTCCTCCTGGAGCACCTACCTGGCCCAACCTTGACCTCCAGAAGAAATGGGCACTGGAGACTGTAGGCATGGTACTGGAATCCTGCTAGGTTCTCCCGACCACCCACCCCCAAGCCTTCCTCAGCCCAGCAGGCCTCACCAGCTCTCACCCGCAGCACAGCTCACCTCAAAGAGGCCGGCGTTGGCATCAAAACAGCTGGGATAGAGGATGGCATCCTCCCGCTGGTGGAAACGGGCTATTTTTGCTTCTAGATTCTTGTGGATGCTCTGAAGAAAATGAGTGAGACAGGTGTTGATGCCTGTGGGGCCATGTGTGACAAGTCCGAGGGGACAGAGGCTTGGAGGACCACAAAGAGACCCAACCCAGAAAGCCAGCAGCCTCAGCCTCCTTACTTTCTGCCACACATGGGCTATCCCAGAGCCGCCAGGAATCTGGCAGACAGTTCCCGTTGAGGAATTGGGGACCTGTTAGGTTCCCTTCCTGGGCAGACTTTGGTTTTACAGTGGCAGTCTAGGCTGGGTGCAGTGGCTCATGCCTGTAATCCCAGCATTTTGGGAGGCTGAGGCAGGTGGATCACCTGAGGTCGGGAGTTCGAGACCAGCCTGACCAACATGGAGAAAGCCCCTCTCTACTAAAAATACAAAAAATTTAGCCTGGTGTGGTGGTGCACGCCTGTAATCCCAGCTACTCGGGAGGCTGAGGCAGGAGAATCGCTTGAACCTGGGAGGTGGAGGTTGCGGTGAGCTGAGATCATGCCACTGCACTCCAGCCTGAGCAACAAGAGTGAAACTCCATCCAAAAAAAAAAAAAAACTGAAAATACAATGGCAATCTAATGGTACTTGTGGAGAAGGAAGATACGTCTTCCTAACATCATACTGAATGTCTTTTCTGGTTGCCTAGTGGTGAAGAAAAAGATAACAGAAGTAATTGTGGGTTCAATCTGGGCCTCTATTTGATAGATTTGAAAGCTATTGGAGGCTGCGCACGGCGGTTCATGCCTGCAATCCTAGCATTTTGGGAGGCCGAGGCGGGTGGATTGCCTTAGCTCAGGAGTTCAAGACCAGCCAGTGAAATCCTGTCTCTACTAAAAATACAAAAAATCAGCCAGGCATGGTGGTGTGTGCCTATACTCCCAGCTACTCGGGAGGGTGAGACAAGAGAATTGCTTGAACCCAGGAGGAGCAGGTTGCAGTAAGCTGAGATCATGCCAATGCACCCCATCCTGGGTGACAGAGTGGAAAAAAAAAAAAAAAAGGAAAAAAAAAGCCACTGGGTCTGGGTGAGGGCTTTGTTGGGAAGTGACTGGACGGGAGTCAGGAGTTCTGCTTCTGACATTCATTTCACACTTTTTTTTTTAGATGGAGTCTCACTCTGTTGCCAGGCTGGAGTGCAGCGGCGAGATCTCGACTCACTGCAACCTCAGCCTCCCAGGTTCAAGCAATTTCCCTGCCTCAGCCTCCGCGTGCCACCATGCCCGGCTAATTTTTTGTATTTTAGTAGAGACAGGGTTTTACCATGTTGGCCAGGATGGTCTTGATCTCCTGACCTCTGATCCACCTCTCAAAGTGCTGGGATTACAGGCGTGAGCCACTGCGCCTGGCCTCACTCTCACCTTTCTGAGAGGGCAGTTAATGATAATCCCAAGTAGTCAAGAGCACAGACTCCCTCTCTTTTTTTGGTAAATGAGACAGGGATTCTCTGTCACCCAGGCTGGAGTGCAGTGGTGAGATTATAGCTTACTGTAGTCTTAACTCCTGGGCTCAAGTGATCCTCCCATCTCAGCCTCTTCTCCCTAGTAGCTGGGACTACAGGTGTGTACCACCACACCCAGCTAATTAAAAAAAAAATTTTGTGTAGAGAGTAGGCCTTGCTATGTTGTCCAGGCTGGTCTCAAACCCCAGGCATCAAGTGATCCTTCTGCTTTGGCCTCCAAAACTATTGGGATTACAGGTGTGAGCCACTATGCCCAGCCAGCATAGACTCTTGAACCAGGGTTCAAATCCCACAACAGGCTGTGTGCCTCTGGGCAAGTCATTTAACCTCTTTGGACTTCAGTGTCCTCATCTCAATAGCAGAAATAGAATAGCACTTATCACTTAGGATTAATGAGTTAATACTTGTAATTTGTATTTATTTATTTTTGAGACAGAGTTTCGCTGTCACCCAGGCTGGAGTGCAGTGGTGCAATCTGGGCTCACTGCAACCTTCACCTCCCCAGGTTCAAGCAATTCTCCTGCTTCAGCCTCCTGAGTAGCTGGGACCACAGGTGTGTATTATGACACCTGGCTAAGTTTTTGTCTTCTTAGTAGAAATGGGGTTTCACCATGCTGGCCAGGCTGGTCTTGAATGCCTGACCTCAGGTGATCTGGCCGCCTCAGTCTCCAAAGTGCTAAGATTACAGGCATGAGCCACCAAGCCTGGTCTTTTTTTTTTGAGAGGGAGTCTTGCTCTGTCACCCAGGCTGCAGTGGCATGATCTTGGCTCACTGTAACCTCTGCATCCCGGGTTCAACCAATTCTCCTGCCTCAGCTTCCCAAGTAGCTGGGATTACAGGAACACACGACCATGCTTGCTTAATTTTTTTTTAAGTAGAGATGGGGTTTCACCATGTGGCCAGGCTGGTCTCGAACTCCTTGTGATCTGCCTACCTCAGCCTACCAAAGTGCTGGGATTATAGGCATGAGCCACTGTGCCCAGCCATAATAAATACTATTTCAGTTTCATACTTATATAAATTTATTTTGTAACATTTGCAAAATAAATAATAGCCAACAGTCATTGAGGACTACTATGTGTCAGGCTGTTCTAAGCTTTTTTTTTTTTTTTTTTTTGAGACAGTCTCACTCTCTTGCCTCAGCCTCCCAAGTAGCTGGGATTACAGGCATCTGCCATCATGCCAGCTAATTTTTGTATTTTTGTAGAGATGGGGTTTCGCCATGTTGGCCAGGCTGGTCTCTGACTCCTGACCTCAAGTGATCCACCTGCCTCGGCATCCTAAAGTGCCGGGATTACAGGTGTGAGCCACCACACCTGGCCTGTTCTAAGCATTACATGTATTAAATCTTAATTTGTGATGATCCTATTAAGTGCTATTATCTTCATTTTCCCAATGAAGGAACTGAGGCAGAGAGAGGTACGATACTTGCCCACAGGAACAGAACCACTAAAGGCAGCACTGGCAGCTGAGCTCCATCAGAACAGCCCCAGAGCCCTCAGTCTCAGTTCCGGCCTCCTACTCCTCTTTCCTATAGAAGATCAGGTGTGAGGAACTCTGTTCTGCAGGTGGGAAAATGAATGCTCACAAAGGCAGTTTCCAATTTGCGAGACCAAGCCGGAGCGGATCACTTGGGGCCAGGAGTTCAAGACCAGCCTGACCAACATGGTGAAACCCTGTCTCTACTAAAAATACAAAAATTAGCTGGGTGTGGTAGCAGGTGCCTGTAATCGCAGCTACTTGGGAGGCTGAGGCACGAGAATCATTTGAGGCTGGGAGGTGGAGGTTGCAGTGAGCCAAGATCGTGCCATTGCACTCCAGCCTGGGTAACACAGCAAGGCAGTGCCTCAAAAAGAAAAAAAACAGATAAAATTTCTTGGTCAAGGCTTTTCAGCAAAACAGAGGCCTGTACTCAGCCTTTCTGCTGCACAGCTCTGGGGCCAACAGTGGGCCCAGGGCCATGGATGAGCTGAGCTGGCTAAACCAGCCCTGCTGACAGTGGGAAGCAGGCAGCTGAGGTAAGTCCCTGCAAACCCCCACCACTCACTGTGTACCTGGGTTCCACAGATGAAGCGGACAGAGCTAAGGCCAGCTCCAAACTCCTCCAGAGCCTGCAGACCTGCCTGGATCACCTCGGGGTGGCTGCTCAGGCCCAGATAGTTGTTGGCACAGAAGTTAAGGATTCCTGAGGTGAAGGAGAGGAGATGGATATAGCAGCTCAGGTGGGGCAAGGACAGGCATGGAAAGATGACAGTGCCAGGCCCTGGGGAAATGGTCCAGAAAAGAAACAGACCTGGATTCACCGATGAGGAGGCACTGAATTCAACAGCTACAGAGGGAGGGTCAGTGCTACACCTTGAAGAGCGGAAGTTTAAACTTTTTTTTTTTTTTCTGAGACAAACACCAGGCTGGAGTGCAGTGTCGCGATCTCGGCTCACTGCAACGTCCGCCTCTTAGGTTCAAGCAATTCTCCTGCCTCAGCCTCCCGAGTAGCTGGGACTACAGATGCACGCCACCATGCCCAGCTATTTTTTGTATTTTAGCAGAGATGGGGTTTCACCATGTTGGCCAGGATGGTCTTGATCTCTTGACCTCGTGATCTACCCACCTTAGCCTCCCAAATTGCTGGGATTACAGGCATGAGCCACTGCGCCCATCGAGAAGTTTAAACTCTTGCTATTTTTTTTTGAGACAGGGTCTTGCTCCATTGCCCAGGCTGGGGTACAGTGGTGCAGTCATGACTCACTGCAGCCACAGCTTCCCAGAATCAAGGAGTCCCCCCCCTCACCCTCCTGAGTAGCTGGGACTACAGGTGCATGCCACCATGCCCAACTAAATATATTTTTTATTTTTATTTTTTTGAGATGGAGTTTCGCTCTTGTTACCCAGGCTGGAGTGCAGTGGTGCAATCTTGGCTCACTGCAACCTCTGCCTCCCAGGTTCAAGAGATTCTCCTGCCTCATCTTCCTCAGTGGCTGGGATTACAGGTATGCACCACCATGCTCAGCTAATCTTGTATTTTTAGTAGAGATGGGGTTTCTCCACGTTGGTCAGGCTGGTCTCGAACTCCTGACCTCAGGTGATCCACCTGCCTTGGCCTCCCAAAGTGCTGGGATTTCAGGTACAGGCCACCGCGCCCAGCCTAAACTCTGGCTTTGAATCGCATTCTACCCAAGGAGGAACCCAGCCCTTTCTCACAGGCTTCTCCTGTGCCTGAAGATCTGGGCCTTGGTTTCCTTGCGGGTTAACGAAGAGGGCGGCGTCAGATGCCTGCTGCAGTCCTGGAACTCCACAGTTTATTTTGCTGCCTGGTACAGAATTACATCCTCAAAGGTGGGTGCCTGAGATGCCAGTCCCCAAATTCTAAAGCCCAGGGTGAGCACAGCTGATCTCAGGAGTAAACAGTCCAGAGCAGGGAAAAGTTCACACAGTCTGGGAAAGTTAAAAACAGGATGAGATCTTGGCTCTCCTAATTTCCCATCTTTTCACCGGCTCTAAGCTTCCTCTGAGGGCCTTTATTTTACAAACGAGTACCACAGCACCAAGGGTTCCATGCAGATTTCCTGGGCAGGAGGCAGTTCTGGGAGCCTGTTGATGATCACCTCACCTGAAGCCTGACAAATAAGTCAAGCAGTAACCACTGGTTAGAATGAAATGAGGGAGGGCCGCAAGCGATGACTCACACCTGTAATCCCAGCACTTTGGGAGGCCAAGGTGGGCGGATCACTTGAGGTCAGGAGTTCGAGACCAGCCTGGCCAACATGGTGAAGCCAAGTCTCTACTAAAAATACAAAAATTAGCCGGGTGTGCTGGCAGGTGCCTGTAGTCCCAGCTACTTGGGAGGCTGAGGCATGAAAATCGCTTGAATCCAGGAGGCAGAGGTTGCAGTGAACCGAGATCTCGCCACTGCACTCCAGCCTGGGGGACAGAGCAAGACGAGACTCCGTCTCAGAAAAAAAAAAAAGAAAGAAAGAAATGAGGAAGACCTGGCAGGGCCAACTCATCATATGATTTCTGCGGCAGCCCTGGGACCCCTTGCTTGCTATGAGATTGGGCAGGAAGCTGTCCTCTCTGGCCAGTTAGGCGATGTTCCAGCTTCAATATTCCAGCGCTGCCTGCAACTAGCTGGGGGCTTTTGGGCAAGCCACTTCGCAACTGTGGATTTCAGCCTCTTTGTTTGTAAAATGGAATTAGTCATTCCTGCGTTTAGAATTTAGCAGTTCACGTGCAGCAACAATTGGTAGAGGCCTTCACAAAGCAGCCGCTCAAGAAATACGGGTTTCCTTGCTGCCGCCTTCCCACCACCCTTCCTTACAGCGTCAGGGGGGAGCCAGCTGGGTGTCTCTCTCCTTTTCTCACATTCTCACAGGGCTGGTCCCAGCTCTGCCTTGTGAGCCAAAAAGGTGCTCAAGGGCAAATCACCTCCCTCAGTCAAAACGGGTTTAACCAGGCTAGTGTCAATATTAGGAAGCCATAAAGTCGGCCTGAGAGTTGGGAAGGGGAGCAGTAGCTAAGAGCGTAGCAGCCGCCCACCCCCGCCTCCAGGACAAGCTCGGGAAAGGTTTTGGAATGACCCCGGGAGGCGGAGTTACCTCCGGAGACGCCGTCCACGTGGATGTGCGGCCCCTGACGGGACGTGATGACCCTCTCACTCTTCCAGGTGCCAGCTTCGCGGATCCCTTCCAGCTCCCCCTCCAGAATGCCGAGCAGCTGAGCCAGCGCTGACTGCGCGCGGCGTCCGCAAGGTACTCCAGAGAGCGAGGCACGCCAGACGTTCCCAGCCCACATCGCTCCTACCTCGCCCGAGCGCGCCAGCCAGCGAAGCAGCCGTGCGCACCGCGGACGCAGCCTGGTCACGTGGCCGGGGGCCGGGCCCCAGCAGCCAATCGGAGCGACAGGGGCTTACTTAAAGCGGCTGGGAGGCGGGCCTAGTATGGATGGGCAGGGCCTGGCGGGATCCGCCAGGGACCTAGCACTTGACTTGTAAGTTGAGACTGCAGAGGTCCGGGTGGCAGAAGGGAGGGAAGGGGGCGGAGGAAGTAGCGTCAGGGCCCAGCCCACCAGGCTCCCCACCGCAATCCCACGTACCCACCTCTCGGGCGGAAATGGGGTGCTCTTTGGACCCCAAAGGCAGAAGCCTAGAAACCGGCTAAGGCACGTCCCGCAGCCTCCGGGACTAAGGTTTCCCGGCTTCCGTGCAGCTTGTTACCCTCCCCGCATTCTCAGGTGCAAACGCCCAGATGTCCCCACTGCCCGCCAGCTCAACTGGTCCGCATTCACTCCATCTTCAAAGTGAGGAAAAAATCCACCACTCAGTTTCTCCCTTTTCCAATTTATTTTAAAGTTTTAAAATTACAAAGACAGCAAAATTTTCCCGGCACAAGTAACACTTGTTTAAAAAAGGCGGAGGGAGGACGCGCAAGTGCGCGACTTTTCTATTTTATTAAAAATAAGAGAAAGACAACTGTACAGGTATTTTTTCTCCCAGCTCCCGATTTGAAACTAAGTACTAGTCCTAGATATGTATATATACACATAAACACACATGCACACAGATCCAGCTCTGTAAAACTGCTTAGCAAATCCCAAATTGACTGCAGTATGCCTTACTGTCCACTGCCCGCCCACTCCCCTCCCCCAGCTACAACTACTTATAATAAAAGACTCAAATAAAAAGAGGTCGGGAGGTTTTAAGTGGCCGCAGCGCCACCAAACCAAGCAAAGCCACCTCTTGTACAGGAGGAACAAAAACCCAGAGGAAAAGAAAAAGAGGTCTTCCTAGGACACAATCCATTGATTGTGTGGAAAAATCCGTTTCAACAGGGCACACTGAGGCACTTGGCTGACTGATTCCCCACCCTTCCCCTAAAGTTTTCACTCCGGTTTAACAAGAGAATGTGCTGAAGCCACAAAGATCCCCCAATGGCTACATCCTAGCTGACTGGGAGAAGCTATGGCTTCTCCCATCCAGCTGTCACTTGGACCCCACTCCCCTTCCCTAAGACAATAGGGAGGCCGAAAGGGCAAACTGACAGAAATGAGAAGGAAACTGGGGTTTGGATCCCCCATTGCTCACCACTGGGAAGTGGAGGTCAGCTGCGGTGGGGGGGGCACAGTTTTTTGCCACCTCCCTCCTTTGCCGGCTGTCTGCTGCCTACCACCTCTCTCCTCCGGACCAAAGGTTCTGAAACTCTCACAACCGGTGCCCAACTCAAAGAGTTCACTCACCCTAAAGATACTCCTGGTAACCTCACAATTCCTGGGCTCCCTCTCATCTAGCCAAAAACTGCCTTGTGTCTTTTCCCTACCCACATCTACCTTCATGGCAAACAAACCGACCAAACAAAACACACAAGCCCCCCACCCCCCAGCAAATCCCTAACCCCGTAACTAGGTTAATAGCAAAACAAAATATAAGTACATTCTCATCATTACAGAGATTGGTGGTTGCTGTCCTTGCACAACTGGTTAAGGAAAAATGAATTATTCTGTAATTTCTGAAGAATCCAAATCCTGTCTCTTATAAAGTCAGAATAGAAGGGGGCAAAAGGTAGTGGTGAGCATCAAGAGAGAAAAAAGGAGAAAAGTATTTACAGAAAATAGACAAGAGGGAGTGTCCGCAAGAAAAGGCTTCATTGTCACTTCTTTTTGCCGGCCCTCTTCGCACTGGATTTTGCTTTGGGCTTCACTGGTTTGGCCTTCTTGGGCTTGGATGCCTTGACCGGCTTGGCTTTGACAGTCTTGGGTTTTTTGGCTTTCTTGGGCGTGGCAGCCAGCTTCTTCTTGGCCTTCTTGACTGGGGTGGCTTTGGGTTTCTTGCTTGGGGCTTTGGAGGCAGCCTTCTTGGGTTTAGATGCCTTCTTTGGCGTGGCTACCTTCTTGACTTCCTTCTTCGTCTTTTTGAAGGCCACTGACTTCTTGGGCTCGTCGCTCTTGGCTAGCCGGAAGGACCCCGAGGCCCCCACCCCTTTGGTCTGCTTGAGGACACCGGTGGTGACCAGGCGCTTGATGGACAACTTGATCTGCGAGTCAGCGTTCTCACCCACCTTGTAGTGGCTCTTGATATACTTCTGGATGGACTGGCGCGAGGAGCCAGCGCGGTTCTTATCGGCCTGGATGGCAGCCACGATCATATCTGAATACTTGGGGTGGTCTGTGGACTTCTTGGAGGCCTTGGCCCGCTTGGGCTTGGCCGCAGGGGCAGACGTGGAATTCTCGGTCATGGTGGTCTGCCTGGTCCGGCTGTTGAAGGCGCCTTCCAAAGGGCCAGCCCTCGTCGGAGGCTGAGCAAAGCCTGCTTCGAGATCTGCTCTCGAGCCCCTGAATACCCGGCCAGTCCGGAGTGCGGGTCCCTGGGATGCAAGCGAGGAGTCGCTGCTTCTCCTTCCCGGTTCGGGTGTCGGGAGAGCTCGCCGAGCCGGCTCTGAGGCTCAGCCCCGCCGGTCTGTCGCTTGGTCTCGGCACCGGGATCTGCCTGTGCCTCTGCCTCCGCCTCCTCTGCCTCCCTTTTCCCAGCTCCGCGTCTGGCGCTTGGGCGGCGCATCCGGGTATTTAGCGGCGGCGGGCGGACCGCGGTGAGGACAGGGCTGCTGGCTGCCTGCTCCCGGCCCGGAATGGCGCTGCGCCGCCGCCATCTGTGTTTCTTCCGCCGAGCAAATCCGACCTTTCCCCCCGGCCCGGGCCTTCCCGCTCCCCGCTGCCGCCCGGGGCCGCTGCCTGGCTCCCTGGGCTTCCCCGCCGGGCTGCCCGCTGGCTTGGCCGCCACCCCCCGCGCCCGCCACGCGCCCCAAACGGCGCCGAGGACCGCTGGTGCGCCGGCACATTTCCCCTTTGCGGGGGGCTGGCTCTGCGGGGCTAGGGAGCCCCGGTGCGGGAAACCCCCCGTAGCAAAGCTCTCCCCTGGAGCTACCGGGGGCTCCGCTCCCGGCCCGCTGCAGGGTCCCCTTGCCCAGCGGAGCTGCCGGAAAGCGGCCCCAACTAACACACGCGGCCCGGAGCTGGGCGACTCCCAGCCGGGCCGAGCCGGGACAGGGGGGAGGGGTCGCTCCCCCGGGGTCCGGTCACCTCTCGGGGGTCACCCCGCCACTGGCCCCTCCACACCCCTACCCCTCTCTGTCCATGGAGCCCCCAAGGAAACTTTCCTTGGAAGAGTTGGAAGGGCACTTTCAAACTTTGTCCCTTCCCCCTCCTCTGCAGTCTCTCCCCCAGCGCGCCCCCCGACCTCTGCCTTGAGGTTCCTTCCTGAGGCCGAACCCCCAGTGCTGCCCGGCTCCTCTGAGCGATAAGGAAGGGCTCCTGGGTGGCCTCCTCTCCTCAAAGACCCCTACATCTCCCATATACCCTAATAGGGAATTCATTTATATGCTTCTCTCAGCCTGGAAGTTTTGGGGTGTCAGAGGCAGAACTCGCTGCTCCCCACCCCTGAGGTCCAGCCTGGAGGGTCCAGTCCCCGTCCCAAGGCTCCTCGAAGGCAAGGTGGGGGCGCCGGGGGGCGGTCCACAATGGAGAAACTGCCCCACAGGCTCTAACCAGGGACGGTCCTGGGGGCCCCTGTAATGAGGAGAGGCCCTGAGTGCTTTGGGGACTTGGGAAAGCGGGGCGCTGGGGTAGAGGTCGAGGAGGGGGTTGTGTCCCTTGGGTTGTGACCTATCCTCGGAAAGTGTGCAGTTGTTCAGAGAGCCGTGGCCGGGACCACCGCCATTTTGCTGGGAAGATGCGATGTCTTTGTTAAAATGCACGCAGATTTTCCCGTGCCGCTTGGCAGGTGTAGACGAGGCGGACACGGGGCGCCACTGTCTGCAGGGAGTTCTGAGGTCCGACGGGCTTTAGGAGCCCAGAGGCCAGCAGAAGGAACCTCAGAGACCCTAGGACCCCCTGTCTGTGGCCGGACTCCTACTCACGTGCCGGGTCCGCTTGGCAGCGGCCCTGGGCTGAGATTCTGCGACGCTTGCTCCCTGGACCCCCTCCCACAACCCAGCTTTTATTCCCTAAGCATAGAGGCTGGCCACTGTTCACTTAAACAATACCCTGGGAGTGGGGGTTTGTTGCTGGTCAAAACGATGAACGCATCCCGGTATGGTCCAAGAGCTGTTTGCAGACACAGTAGGCTGCTGGGGAGGGGTAAAGGAGAGGGGTCCGAGGGTTTTGATGGTGGGGACGGGATCGTAGCTGCGTGGGTGAGGGAGGGCTCCTACTGGACCTGGGAGTCTCTGAAGCCAGAGCAAATTAATGGGTTTCCCCCGCACACCAAGGGATGGATTAATCCAAATGAGTATGGGAGGAAGGGGGAGGAGGAGCCCAAGACTCGGTGTCAGTTGCCTTCTCTCCGGGCTTATCTCCTTGGCACAGGCGGGGAAGGGAAGCAGTGGGGGGCCAGGTTAGTTCAAAAGGTCACGGTTCTTCTTTTGATGGTGTCAGTTCCCTGAAGTTTAGTCCTTTGAAAACACCACATTCTGGTGGCTTTGTTTTGGTTATTTTCAAAGACAACTCGGGTTCCCATTAAGACCTGGTTGGGTTGGCCGGGTGCGGTGGCACACGCCTGTAATCCCAGCACTTTGGGAGGCCAAGGCGGGTGGATCACGAGGTCAGGAGTTCCATATCAGCCTGGCCAAGATGGTGAAACCCCGTCTCTACTAAAAATACAAAAATTACCGGGCGGGGTGGCACCCGCCAGTAATCCCAGCTACTCAGGAGGCTGAGGCGAGAGAATCGCTTGGAGGCGGGAGAATCGCTTGAACCCGGGAGGCGGAGGTTGCAGTGAGCCAAGATCGCGCCGTTGCACTCTAGCCTGGGCGACAGAGACTCCGTCTCAAAAAAAAAAAAAAAAAAAAGACCTAGTTGGGTTAACATGCACCCAAATAGCCACTCCCGTATCCGAGATGTTCCACCCTGAGACTTCGGAGCCGTGTCACCCCGCTCCCCACCCCAGGTCCGTGCGTGTCTTAAAGACTGAATGAATCCAAAGACACGACGACGAATAATTTCATTTGCACAGCGCTTTACAGTTTGCAAAGTGCTCCCCACTGGTTTCTGGATCCTTGGTGCCTCCTGCCTGTGATCACTATCCCCATCACCCCTATTTTTCCGCGGAGGCCCCGGACTTGGAAGGATGGCTTGGGGGCGGGGTACTTTGAGGCTCAGCTCCCTGACACCTGGGCGTTCATTTCATTTTGTAACTCTCATGTCCCTTCTCCCCGCCCATCCCAGCGACCTGTAAATTCCCGGAACTGAAGGCAGAATGGGGGAAAGGGGTCGCCTCGGGTCGCAGGAGCTTCCAGCTAGTGGACACCCCTTCTCCCGCCAGGCGGCGAGATTCACTGCCCCTTCCCCGGTTCTGGGGAGTTGGAGGGGAAGGAAGGGGGTTCCCTGGGAGCTTGGGCGCAGAGGCCGAAGCCGGGGCGGGCACGAGGAGGAAAGAAGGCCTCCAGATTGGCTTGGCCTCGCCTCGCCTCGAGGACACTGCTGGGTTGGGGGACTTCACTCCAGCCAGACCCCTCCTGGGCACCCAGGCAGGCGGCTCTCAGGTCCCCACCGGCCGCAGAGCAGGCTTCCAGCCGGCGGACTGCGCAACTTCCTCCGCCCCCTTTAACGCGAGGCTCTTGAAACCCCAGGAACGGCGGAACCGCTGCAGCTGCTCCTGGGAAATGTAGTTCCCGGAGCCGCGCCCTCTACCTGCGACCCATGGCAGCCTACGCGCCGCCCGGGCGTGGGGAGGGGGTCGGATAGTCGCCGTGCCAAGGCGCGGGGAGGGGTCCAGGCCGTGCCGTGGCGCAGGGAGGGTCCCCTGCTGTCGCTCTCGGGCTTCAGTTCTTCCACCTGTCAAGGCTCTACCCGTCTGTGGGGTTAGTGTGGGGGAAAATGAATTCCTGCGTGGAAAAGTATAAATCGCATTAGAATGCCAGGGGTCGTGTCCTTACTAATGTGTGTGTGTGTGTGTGTGTGTGTGTGTGTGTGTGTGTGTGTGTGCGCGCGCGCGCGGGCGCGTGCCTGAGCCCTTGGCACGTGACATCTCTATCTTACAGACAGGAAGCCCCCACCCCCACCCCCACCGCTATGTTTAATGACTTGCCCAGGGCTGATAGACTCCCAAGGCAGTGCCCTATTCGCTGCACCACCTTTGGTCTTGTGGCACGCTGGGCTTTGGAATCCTAATGCATTCCTTAATATGTGCCAGGCACTGGGATGGGCGCTGGGATATGGCCATCAACCAAAGTGACAAGAGATTCCTGCCCTTGTGGTGCTGAGGTTCCCTGGAAAAGATAAATACACAACAGACTACATAAAGAAGTAAACTATATAGTATGCTGGAAAATGGTAATTGCAGAGAAACAATTGGAGCAGGGTAGGGAGGATGTTGGCAGTGCTGAATGGAGGCGGTTTGCAATTGTATTTTTTTGTTGTTGTTTGCTGTTTGTTCGAGGAGTCTCACTCTGTTGCCCGGGCTGGAGTGCATTGCCATGATCTCAGCTCACTGCAACCTCCGCCTCCTGGGTTCAAGAGATTCTCCTGCCTCAGCCTGCTGAGTAGCTGGCATTATAGGCACATCCCACCAGGTCTGGCTAGTTTTTGTATTTTTAGTAGAGACAAGCTTTCACCATGTTGGTCAGGCTGGTCTCAAACTCCTGACCTCGTGATCTACCTGCCTCGGCCTCCCAAAGTGCTGGGATTACAGGCATGAGTGAGCCACCTTGCCTGGCTGGTACTTGGGCTTTTATGCTGAGTGAGCTGGGAGGCATTGGAGAGTTTTGAGCAGGGGAGCACGGGTGATCTGACCCATGATAAACAGTCAAGCAGTCAACTCTTGCTGCTGTGTGAGGAGGCTGCAGAGGGGAAGGGGAGAAACAGGTGAGGAGGCTGTTGCCGTCCACGTGAGAGATACTGGTGGTTTGGCACAGGTGGTCACAGTGGAGGCAGTGATGAAAGGGAGTGGGGCAGATAGAAGAGGATGGAGGACTGGGCATGGGGACACTGATGAGACCGTAGGGATGAAATGGAGGCATCAGCAAGGGGCACCAAGAAGGAGCAACCAGTGAGGTGGGAGGGAAGTGAGGGGAGGGTGTGTTCTGGAAGCCAGTGAGGTGGGAGGGAAATAAGGGGAGGGCGTGTTCTGGAAACCAGTGAGGAAGGAGAGTGTATGGAGGAGGAGGGAGGGGCCAGCTGTGTCAAATGCCACCAGCCAGGGCAGCAAAGACCATATGTCATTCATCCTTGAAGAGTGGCGGTTGCCCTGATCTGGAAAATGAAAGTGTTTGACCAGAGGACTCCGGGAGTCCCTGCAACTCTCTGGGACTCACAACAGGGCTTTTTGGGTCACAGGTTTGGCCTCCAGCTTTTATTATTTATTTATTTATTTAGAGACAGTTTCACTCTTGTGTCCAGGCTGTAGTGCAATGGTGAGATCTCGGCTCACGGCAACCTCTGCCTCCTGGGTTCAAGTGATTCTCCTGCCTCAGCCTCCCGAGTCACTGGGATTAAGGCATGCGCCAGTACACCCGGCTAATTTTGTATATTTAGTAGTGACAGGGTTTCTCCATGTTGGCCAGGCTGGTCTCAAACTCCCAACCTCAGGTGATCCACCCGCCTCAGCCTCCCAAAGTGCTGGGATTACAGGCATGAGCCACTGTGCCCAGCTTTATTTATTATTTTTGAGATGGAGTCTTGCTCTGTCGCCCAGGCTGCAGTGAAATGGCATGATCTCGGTTCACTGCAACCTCCACCTCTCAGGTTCCAAGGATTCTCCTGACAGCCTCCAGAGTAACTGGGATTACAGGAGCCTGCCACCACACCCGGCTACTTTTTGTGTTTTTTCTGGAGACAGGATTTCATCATGTTGGCCAGGCTGGTCTCAAACTCCTGACCTCAAACGATTCATCTGTCTTGGCTTCCCAAAGTGCTGGGATTACAGGTGTGAGCCACCCTGCCCAGCCCCTTGTTCTACCTTTTGCCCCCTTCTCACTACTGAACTTGACCAGTCTAAAAAAAATAAATCGTTCAGATGAATCTCACCACTCGATATATAACCAAAAGAAAGGAAATCAGCATATCGAAAAGATATCTGCACTCACATGTTAATCGCAGCACCATTTACAATAGCCAGAATATGGAGCCAACCCAAGTGCCCCTCAATGGATGAATGCACGAAGAAAATATGGTATATAAACAAAGGGAATATTATTCAGCCACAAGTAAGAATGAAATCCTGTCATTTGCAACAACGCGGATGGAACTGAAGGTCATCATATTAACTGAAATAAGTCAGGCACAGAAAGACAAATATTGCATGTTCTCACTCATATATGGAAGCTAAAATAAAAATGGATTGTGGCCGGGCATGGTGGCTCAGGCCTGTAATCTCAGCATTTTGGAAGGTGGAGGCAGGTGGATCACTCGAAGTCAGGAGTCCCAGATCAGCCTGGCCAACATGGTGAAACCCCAGCTCTACTAAAAATACAAAAAATTAGCTGGCTGTGGTGGCAGGTGCCCATAATCCCAGCTAGCTGGGAGGCTGAGGCAGGGAGAATCGCTTGAACCCGGGAGGTGGAGGTTGCAGTGAGCTGAGATGGCGCCATTGCACTCCAGCCTGGGTAACAGAGTGAGACTCTGTCTGAAAAAATAAAAAGTGGATCTCATGAAGATGGAGAGTAGATTGGTGGTTACCAGAGGCCAGGAAGGATAGCAAGAAGGGGAGGAAGAAGAGAAGCTGATCAACGGGTGCAATATACAGTTAGCTAGAAGAAATAAGACATAGTGTTCCATAGATCAGTAGGGTGACTGCAGTTAACCATAACCCACTGTATACTTCAAAATAGGCACAGGAGAATAATTCGCATGTTCCCAGCACAAAGAAAAGATAAAAGTTTAAGGTGATAGATATCTCAATTATTCTAATTTGGTCATTACACTTTATATGAGTAAACCGTCTGTCACTCCTATCTCAGGTTAGCGGCAGCTATCTGAGGCCAGTAGCACAGGAATAAGAAAAATTTACCAAGATAATTGTACGTAAAGAAAGGCACATTATTATTATTATTTTTTAAGATGGGGTTTCACCATGATGGCTAGGCTGATCTTGAACTCCTGACCTCAGGTGATCCACCCACCTTGGCCTCCCAAAGTGCTAGGATTACAGGCGTGAGCCTCTGCGCCCAGCCAAGAAAGGTACATTTATTAGAGAAGGTATGAAAATATGTTGCAGCCTGGGGCAACGGCCCACACCTGTAATCCCCAGCACTTTGGGAGGCCAAGGCAGGCAGATCACCTGAGGTCAGGAGTTCGAGACCTGCCTGGCCAACATGGCAAACTCTGTCTCTACTAAAAATACCAAAATTAGCCAGGCATGGTGCCACATGCCTGTAGTCCCAGCTACTCGGGAGACTGAGGCAGGAGAATCACTTGAGTCTGGGAGGCAGAGGTTGCAGTGAGCCAAAATTGCACCATTGCACTCCAGCCCAGGCGACATGGCAAGATTTCGTCTCAAAAAAAAAAAAAAAAGAAAAGAAAAAGAAAAGAAAATGCTTGCAAGTTTGCAACAGGCAGCACAGCAGAGAAGGGGCTGTTTGCAAGGAAAGAAAGGCTTGCTGGGGGATGGTGCAGGATGGTGCTTATGCTGTATGCTGGAGAGGGCTTTGTGTGGCACTGATAACTCAAGGTTGCAGTGAGCTAACTTGCAATTTTCTGTCTGCTGAGGGTCTGGAGATAGCTGAGTGCAGGAAGACTGTGAGTTATTTGTGTAGGAGGGCCTGTGTTTGGACTGAACAGACTTAGAGCTTATCTGCTTTCTCCTTTTGCTTTCCCTCAATCCCACCTGTTCGACTCCCCCTCCCTAATTAGGACTCTGCAACCCCCACTCATGGCCCCTGTTCCTTTCCAAGCACTTCTCGCAAAATCACACTTTACAATGACAGCAGTGCCCAACTTCCCCACTAGAGACTGAGCCCCGAGAGGCAAGCATGTGTCTGTTCTGTTCACACCCAGCACCCATGAGGTAAACAATCTGCACCTGCCTGGGCCTCTCCTGCTTCCAAAGGGCTTTGACTTCCACACTTTGAGTCAAGATTTACACTCTGTGAGATGGACGGGGCAAATGGCAGATGGAGGCACCCCAGGGGAAGGGAGCAAGGCTTGAGATAGAGGCGGGGTTTCGAGGGAGAGGCGGGGGCCCTGAGTTGGGGGCCTCAAGTGGTTATGTGTTGGGTGTGGAGAGATTCTGCTCACATCCCCCAGCCCCTGCCCTATTATGTGGTGGGTAACTGTGTGTGGGAGGCAGAAGAATGCCCCTAAAGATGGCCACATCCTAATCCCTGAAACCTTCAAAAATGTTCCATTAATGGCAAGAGAGGGCCAGGTGTGTTGGCTCATGCCTGTAATCCCAGCACTTTGGGAGGCTGAGGCAGGTGAATCATGAGGTTAGGTGTTCAAGACCAACCTGGTCAACATGGTGAAACGCTGTCTCTACTAAAAATACAAAAAATTAGCTGGGTGTGGTGGTGTGTGCCTGTAATCTTAGCTACTCTGGAGGCTGAGGCCGGAGAACAGCTTGAACCCAGGAGGCGGAGGTTGTGATGAGCAGAGATCACGCTATTGCACTCCAGCCTGGGCAACAGAGGAAGACTCAGTCTCAAAAAAGAAAATAAAAAGAAAAAGAGCTGGGCGCAATGGCTCACGTCTATAATCCCAGTTCTTAGGGAGGCAGAGGTGACAGGATAGCTTGAGCCCAGGAGTTTGAGACCTGCCTGGGCAATAGAGCGAGACCCCATTCTCCACAAAAAGGAAAACAATAAAAAGACCAAAAAAAAAAAAAAAGGGCAAGAGAGAAAGAAGGTTGCTAATTACTCAGCCTGGAGATGGGAGATGATCCTGGATTACCCTGGCGGACCCAATGGAATCACAAAGATCCTTTTTCTTTTCTTTTTGAGATGGAGTTTCACTCTTGTTGCCCAGGCTGGAGTGCAAAGGCGCAATCTTGGCTCACCACAACCTCTGCCTCCCCGGTTCAAGCAATTCTCCTGCCTCAGCCTCCTGAATAGCTGGGATTACAGGCGTGCGCCACCACGCCGGGCTAATTTTGTATTTTTAGTAGAGATGGGGTTTCTCCATGTTGGTCAGGCTGGTCTCCCGACCTCAGGTGATCCACCCGCCTTGGCCTCCCAAAATGCTGGGATTACAGGTGTGAGCCACCACACCCGGCCAAGGATCCTTAAATGGGAGAGAGAGAGGCAGAAGAGTCAGCACCAGAGATGGCGTCCTGAGAAAGACCTGCCCACTACTGCTGACGTTAGGATGCAAGGACCCGTAAGCCCAGGAAAGCAGGCAGCTTCTGAAAGCCAGAAAAAAAGGCAAAAACCAGACCCTCCCTTAGAGCCCGCAGAACGAATGCATACCTGCTGACTTGTTGATTTTAGTTCAGTAAAACTCATTTTGGACTTCTGACCTCCAGCTCTGTAACATGATAAATGTGTGTGTTTCAGCCACTGAGTTTGGGGTAACTGGTTACAGCAGCAACAGGAAAAGAATCCGCTATGGTTGATGGGGGTTTGTTTCTAGTCTCTTCTGTTTTTGTTGTTGTTGTTGTTTGTTTGAGTCAGAGTCTTGCTCTGTCGCCCAGGCTGGAGTGCAGTGGCGTGATCTCATCTCACTACAACCTCCACCTCCTGGGTTCAAGCAATTCACCTGCCTCAGCCTCCCAAGTAGCTGAGACTACAGGCGCCTGCCACCACATTCAGCTAATTTTTGTATTTTCAGGGTTTCACCATGTTGGCCAGGCTGGTCTTGAACTCCTGACCTCATGATCCGCCCACCTCAGCCTCCCAAAGTGCTGGGATTACAGGTGTGAGCCACAGCGCCCAGCCGTTTCTTCTGCTTTTATAGAGATGGGGTCTCACTGTGTTGTCCAGGCTGGTCTCAAACTCCTGGGCTCAAGTGATCCACCTGCTTTGGCCTCACAGAGTGCTGGGATTATAGGCATGAGCTGCTGTGTGTGCCTGGCCATTTCCAGTTTCTTCCTTTGCAGACGATGTTGCTGTGACTTTCCTACTTCAAAGGTCCTGGTGCAAAGGGGAAGGAGCTAAAAGTATACATAGCTTCGGCATTACCAGGTAGCGTCACTTCCTTTCCAAAGTGCCCCTGCCCATGGACAATGGACTAGGGAAGGGCAGAAGAAGGCAGTGAAACCATTAGGGGCCATCTCCGTGATCCAATTTTTGAGTCAAAGTGGTGGCCGTGTCGGTGGAAGGACGAGGCAGATGTGAGAAATATTGAGGATGAGTCCTTGCTAAAAGGTTGGCTGTAGGGGCTGAGGGAGAAAATGGAAGGACTCCCAGGCATCTGGAGCAGAAACAAAGATGGTGGGCCACAGTCCCGCACCATGGCTCACACCTATAATCCCAACTCGTTGGGAGGCAGATCACTTGGGGTCAGGAGTTCGAGAGCAGCCTGGCCAATATGGTGAAACCCTGTCTCTACTAAAAATACAAAAATAAGCCTGGTGTGGTAGCAGCACCTGTAATCCCAGCTACTCTGGAAGCTGAGGCAGGAGAATTGCTTGAACCTGGGAGGCAGAGGTTGCAGTGAGCCGAGATTGCACGACTTCAGTCCAACCTGGTCAACAGAGTGAGACTCTGTCTAAAAAAACAAGAAACAAAAAACAAAACAGGCCAGGCACGGTGGCTCACACCTGTAATCCCAGCACTTTGGGAGGCCAAGGCAGACAGATTATGTGAGGTCAGGAGTTTGAAACCAGCCTGGCCAACATGGCGAAACCCCATCTCCACTAAAAAAATACAAAATTAGCCAGGTGTGATGGCACATGTCTGTAATCCCAGGTACTCAGGAGGCTAAGACAGGAGAATCCCTTGAACCTGGGAGACGGAGATGCGGTGATCTGTGATTGCGCCACTGCACTCCAGCCTAGGCGAGACACAGAAAGACTCTGCCTCAAAACAAAACAAAACAAAAATAAATAAAGAGCGAGCTTTCTGTCCTGCCCTGGCCACTGGCTGTCCTGGTTCCCCCTCCTCCTTGACAGCCTCGCCCTGTGGAAGCTGACCTCTCACCTGCTTCTCCCAAGTTAGGAAAACAATTGCCATCCCACGTGGGTTGGAAGTCAAATGAACAGAAAGACAAACACACATTTCCAGACAAAGAAATAAAAATTCAGGTGACACTTTAATAGTTAAACTTTAACTGATCTAACTGAACTAATTTCCAACTTTCTTTTTGTGTTTCTTTTTTTTTTTTTTTTTTTGAGATGGAGTCTTGCTCTGTCGCCAGGCTGGAATGCAGTGGCGCGATCTTGGCTCACTGCAAGCTCTGCCTCCTGGGTTCAAGTGATTCTCCTGCCTTAGCCTCCCGAGTAGCTGGGATTATAGGCGTGTGCCACCATGTCCGGCTAATTTTTGTGTTTTTAGTAGAGACCAGGTTTAACCATGTTGGCCAGGTTGGTGTCGAACTCCTAACCTCAGATGATCTGCCCACCGCAGCCTCCAAAAGTTGCGCCCGGCCTTGTTTGTGTTTCTTAAGACAGGGTTCTCGGCTGATATTCGTGTGCCTATAATCCCAGCTACTCGGGAGGCTGAGGCAGGAGAATCTCTTGATCCCAGGAGACAGAGGTTACAGTGAACTGAGATTTCGCCATTGCGCTCCAGCCTGGGAGACAGGGAGAGACTCTGTCTCAAAAAAAAAAAAAAGAAAGAAAGAAGGAAAGATAGAGTCTTCTCTTGTAGTCCCAACTGGAGTGCAATTATGGCTACTGCATCCTTTAACTCCAGGGCTCAATTGATCCTCTTACCTCAGCCTCCCAAATAGCTGGGACTACAGGCACAGGCCACCAAACCTGGCTAATTTGGGTATTTTTAGTAGAGACAGTGTTTCACCATGTCATCCATGTTGGTCCCAAACTCTTGGGCTCAAGCGATCCTCCCACCTTGGCCTCCGAAAGTGTTGGGATTACAGGTGTGAGCCACAGTGCCCAGCCATTTCCAAGTTTTAAAGCAACAGAAGATATCAGCATGGCACAGACAGAGGGTTTTGACCCCACAGACATGGTTTAGCTTCCTGCATGGACAGTATCCTTTGGAAGACCAAGTGGCTCTCACATAGGAGAGGAGGCTGCATGTGCAGACACAGAAAACGTCTATGATATATTAACTGACAAAAGGAAGCTAAGAAAAATATGGGCGGGCTCATTGTTTATAAAATAAGGATATTGGAGAACTACATATAGATATATAATAGTAGTTCCCATTTATTGAGCAGTTACTATCTGCCCACACTGTGCTAAAATCGATCTATCCATAGGTATTAACACATTTGGTCTTTTGCTGTTGTTATCACCGTGTTTGATGGGTGAGGAAGCAACTTATCTAAAGCAATCTAATTCCATGCTCTTTATCTTTTATTTTTATTTATTTATTTATTTATTTTTGAGACAGAGTTTCGCTCTTGTTGCCCAGGCTAGAGTGCAATGGCATGGTCTCAGCTCACTGTAATCTCCATTTCCTGCATTCAAGCGCGCCTCCTGCCTCAGTTTCCCCAGTAGCTGGGATTATAGGCAGCCACCACCATACCTGGCTAATGTTTGTATTTTTAGTAGAGACGGGGTTTTACCATATTGGCCAGGCTAGTCTTGAACTCCTGACCTCAAGTGATCCACCCACCTTGGCCTATGAAAGTGCTGGGATTACAAGTGTGAGCCACGGTGCCTGGCCTTTTTTAAGTTTGTTTTTGACAGAGGGTCTCACTCTGTCACCAAGGCTGAAATATGGATCATGACTCATGCAACCTTGAACTCCTGGGCTCAAATGATCCTCCCGCCTCACCCTCCTGAGTAGCTGGGAACACAGGTGAGCATCACTATGCTCAGATAGTTTTTAAAATTTCTATAGAGATGGGGGCCTCACTATATTGCCCAGGCTAGTCTTGAACTCCTAGCCTCAAGCGGTCCTCCCGCTTTAGCCTCCCAAAGTTCTGGGATTACAGACATGAGCCACTGCGCCCAGCCTAATTTTTGTATTTTTGGTAGGGAGGGGGTTTCACCATATTGGCCAGGCTGGTCTTGAACTCCTGACCTCAAGCGATCCACCTGCCCCAGCCCCCAAAAGTGCTGGGATTACAGGTGTGAGCCACTGTGCCCAGCTTGGCGTCATTTTCCTTTCAGGGAGCTGAGCTCCTGGAATGAACTGAGAGGACTGCAACGTTGGGGCCCACGCCGTGCACCACCAGGCCTTGCAGAATAGGACCAGCCTCCTTTGGACAGCGTAAGCCCCTGGGGTTCCCAGACTATTCTGGAAGAGACCTCAAGAGGGAGATGCTGGGCTTCTTAACAATAAATGCATGAGGATTCGGGAGAGATTGGTTCAAAAAAAGCAACCACAGCACTGCGGCTGGGGCTGTTCTCCCAGCCGGTGAAGTAGCCTGTGAGTGTGTGTGCATGTGTGGACACTCCATGTTATTAGTGATGATTTTCTCTGAGAAATGGATTTGGGTCACGGTGCACTGTTATTTTTTAGTTTATACACTTTTTTTTTTTTTTGAGACGGAGTCTCTCTCTGTCGCCCAGGCTAGAGTGCAATGGTGCAGTCTCGGCTTCCTGCAGCCTCTACCTTCCAGGCTCAGGTGATTCTCCCTCCTCAGCCCGCCAAGTAGTTAGGATTTACAGGCACGTGCCACCACGCCTGGCTAATTTTTTGTATTTTTAGTAGAGACGGAGGTTTCATCATGTTGCCAAGGATGGTCTTGAACTCCTGGACTCAAGTGATCTGCCTGCCTCAGCCTCCCAGAGTACTGGGATTACAGGCGTGAGCCACTGTGCCTGGCCTAATAAGCATGTATTACTTTTATAATAAAGAAAGAATCTTCATAATGTTGGAAACATACATGCAATGAAAAGGCAAAATATAATCCAAGGAAAAAAACTACAGAGTAAATATGATGAATGATAAATACACTTAGGATATGGAATGCTGTAACGAATCCTTCCAGGAAAAATGGTAATACCCCAATAGAAAAAAGTTTATAAAAACATCACTTGCAGACAAGTCAATACCAGTAGCCAGCTTGATCTTATAAGTAGGTAAAGGTGTGCAGCTCTAAACAGCGGCAACATTATTTATTTATTTATTTATTTGTTTATTTATTTTGAGATGGAGTCTTGCTCTGTCGCCCAGGCTGGAATGCAATGGCACGCTCTCGGCTAACCGCAACTTCCGCCTCCCGGGTTCAAGCAATTCTGCCTCAGCCTCCCAAGTAGCTGGGATTACAGGTGCGCGCCACCACACTCAGCTGATTTTTGTATTTTTAAGTAGAGATGGGGTTTCACCATGTTGGTCAGGCTGGTCTCAAACCCCTGACCTTGTGATCTGCCTGCCTCGGCCTCCCAAAATGCTGGGATTATATGCGTGAATGAATGAATGAATGAATGGAGTTCCTGACACAAAGTGCTGCAGTTTAACTGTCAGCTGTTTTCATCATTGATATTTCAGACTCCTGGACAGAAATGACGTGTTTACCCACAAGACAGCCAGACCTGTGACCATCTTAAATGTCTCTGTTTTGGCTAAGCTTTATATCTACTGTGGGAGCAGTGGATTTTCTTCTGCTGATCCAGAGCTTTCACTGGCAGTTCCACATGACTTTGCTTGAGTGTTTACTATTTTTTGTTTTTTTTTTTGACACGGAGTTTCACTCTTGTTGCCCGGGCTAAGGTGCAGTGGCATGATCTCAGCTCACTGCAACCTCCACCTCCTGGCTTCAAGCGATTCTCCTGCCTCAGCCGTCCAAGTAGCTGGGATTATAGGCGTCCACCATCATGTCCGGCTAATTTTTTTTTTTTGTATTTTTAGTAGAGACAGGGTTTTACCTTGTTGGCCAGGCTGGTCTTGAATTCCTGACCTTAGGTGATCCGCCCACTTCGGCATCTCAAAGTGCTGGGATTACAGGCATGAAACACCGCGTCTGGCCTATTTTAAATTTATTAATATTATATTTGAGACAGGGTCTCACTCTATTGCCAAGGCTGGAGTGCAGTGGTGCATGTAACCTTCAAGTGTAACCTTGAACTCCTGGCTCAAGCGATCCTCCTATCTCAGCTGCCCAAAGTGCTGGGATTACAGGCTGGAACCAGTGTGTGCAGGCTTAAGGTAGTTTGTTTGTTTGTTTTGAGACAAGGTCTCTGTGTTGCCCAGGCTGGAGTGCAGTGGTGCAATCATGGCTCACTGCAGCCTCAAATTCCCAGGCTCAAGCAATCCTCCCACCTCAGCCTCCCCAGTAGCTGGAACCACAGGCATGCCATCATGCCCAGCTAATTTTTTATATTTTTTTTGTGAAGACAGGATCTCACTATATTGCCTAGGCTTCAGCCCTTCAGCCCTAAGTGGGTTTTTTTTTTTTGTAAGAGTTTCTCTCTCGTTGCTTACCCAGGCTGGAGTGCAATGGTGTGATCTCGGCTCACTGCAACCTCCGCCTCCAGGGTTCAAGTAATTCTCCTGCCTCAGCCTCCTGAGTAGCTGGTATTATAGGTGCCCGCCACCACACCTAGCTAATTATTGTATTTTTAGTAGAGATGGGGTTTCACCATGTTGGCCAGGCTGGTCTCAAACACCTGACCTCAGGTGATCCGCCCACCTCAGCCTCCCAAAGTGCTGTGATTGAGCCATGGTGCCGACCCCTCCTCAGCCTTTCTAGTAGCTGGGACCACAGCTGCACCACCGTGCCCGGCTAAAAAAAAAAAAAAAACTTTTTGGCTGGGAACGGTGGCTCACGCCAGTAATTCCAGCACTTTGGGAGGCCAAGGCAGGCAGATCATGAGGTCAAGAGACTGAGACCATCCTGGCCAACATGGTGAAACCCCATCTCTAAAAAATTAGCTGGGCACAGTGGTGCGAACCTGTAGTCCCAGCTGCTAGGGAGGCTGAGGCAGGAGAATCACTTGCACCCAGGAAGAGGACGTTGCAGTGAGCCGAGATCATGCCACTACCTGGCGACAGAGTGAGGCTTCATCTCAAAAACAAAAACAAAAACAACTTTTCTGCAGATGAGATCTCACTATATTGCCCAGGGCCATCTTAAACTCCTGGCCTCAAACAATCCTCCCACCTCGGACTCCCAACGTGCTGAGATTACAGGTGTGAGCCACACACCCGACCTGTAACAAGATTGAAGGGAGGCTCATCTCACCCCGAGCATGAAAGCCCAATCATGTTGCTTATGAACCAGAAAAGGATCATACAGCAAATATTTACTGAACAGGCTGTCTGCTGCGCGTGCCGGAGGCATACACGGCATGCGCATGGGCCGTGTATGTGAGCAGGAGTGTACAGAACAGGGCAGCTGTGAGCACAGGTGTTCATAAGTGAGTTCATCTACAGCCCTGTTTACATGGTGTGGGTATGGGCGTGCCCAGCGTGAGTTTTTTCGTCTTGAAAGGCTCTGCTTCCCCAGCCTGGAGCACCCTCTCCTTTGGTCTCCCGATTACGCCTATTTATCTTTGAAGACTCAGTACAGGCGTTACCTGTGCTGTGCAGCCTTCCCTGGCTCCTCTGGCCGGGTCAGTTGCATCAGCTGTCCCTGGCGTCGTTGTCTCTACCCTTGCCCTTGCAGGGTGAGGGCATGGAAAGGGCGTGGTCCTTCAAGTCTGTCACTCTGGTGCCCGGAACAGGCTTGACCAGGGTATTAACAGGAATGATAACAGCTGCTACTCAGACTCAGTGGGTCTGGCCACACTTGGGGCCTCACTTAATCCCATTTCTTTTTTTTTATAAAGACGGGGTTTCACCATGTTGGTCAGGCTGGTCTTGAACTCCCAACCTCAGGTGATCCGCCCGCCTTGGCCTCCAAAGTGCTTGGATTACAGGCATGAGCCACCACGCCCAGCCAATACCATTTCTTAATCTCATCTCAGGTGAGGAAGTGAATTTCCAGGGATGATCATTGATTGAAGCAGGTACGTGGCAGAGCCAGACAGTGACCCCTGAGCTTGGTGCCAGCCTTGCCACTCCCATACCAGCCTCCGTTCAGGACTATTTTATGACTTTTTAAAACTTTATTTTGGAATAGATATCACACCCATGTGGGAAATGGTGCAGAACATAGGAAAGCATTTAACACTGAAATAGGCCAGGTGCGGTGGCTCACGCCTGTAATCCCAGCACTTTGGGAGGCTGAGGTGGGTGGATCACGAGGTCAGGAGATCAAGACCATCCTGGCCAACATGGTGAAACCTCGTCTCTACTAAAAATACAAAAAAATTAGCTGGGCGTGGTGGCCCCTGCCTATAATCCCAGCTACTCAGAAGGCTAAGGCAGGGGAATTGCTTGAACCCAGAAGGCGGAGATTGCAGTGAGCCAAGATCCTGCCACTGCACTACAGCCTGTGCGACAGTGCGAGACTTTGTCTCAAAAAAAGAGAAAAAAGGGAAAAAAAAACCACACAGAAATGTGTCCCACCAACCCTGGCCCCTGGCCTTGTGCCCCCTCTTCCTGCCGAGGAGGCAGCCACTGTTCCCAGGGTCTCGTGTGTCCAGGGCCCCTTCTCACTGGGTTCCCTCACCCTGGGGGTGTGTGTGCACAGGCGTATGTGTGCACATCCTTCTGGAGAGGTTTAAGCATGCATAAATACAGAGGCAAATCTGCACAGGACACATTTTCCTTTTTTTTTATTTTTGAGACAGAGTCTCACTCTCGCCCAGGCTGGAGCACAGTTGGGCCATCTTGGCTCACTGCAACCTCCACCTCCCGGGTTCAAGTGATTCTCCTGCCTCAGCCTCCTGAGTAGCTGGGATTATAGGTGCTTGCCACCATGCCTGGCTAATTTTTGTATTTTTAGTAGAGATGAGGTTTTACCATGTTGGTCAGGCTGGTCTCGAACTCCTGATCTTATAATCTTCCCACCTTGGCCTCCCAAAGTGCTGGGATTACAGGCGTGAGCCACTGCACTCAGCCCCCCACCCTTTTTTTTGAGACGGAGTTTCTCGGGTCACCCAGCTGGAGTTCAATGGCATGATCTAGGCTCACTGCAACCTTAGCCTCCCGGGTTCAAGCGATTTTCGTGCCTCAGCCTCCTAAGTAGCTGGGATTATGTGCCACCACGCCCGGCTATTTTTAGTTGAGACGGGGTTTCACCACGTTGGCCAGACTGGTCTCAAGCACCTGACCTCAGGTGATCACCCGCCTCGGCCTCCTAAAGTGCGGATTACAGGCGGGAGCCACTTCTTCTAATGCTGGAATTCGTGTTCCTGTCACCTTTCAGACACACTTGGCCAGTGCACCAGCTGCCCGCTCCAGAGAGAGGACACAGCCACATGGGGGCAGCTGGGATGTGGCTCTGGAGATGCCACAGTTGAGGTCCCTGGGCTAGCAGATGACCAAGCCAGGTGACCCACTTGAAGACACAGGCTCCACCGGCCTGGCTGAGTCCTGGCATTGAGAAGCCACGAGGGAGCTCACAGAGGTGGGATCGACTGGGGCCAGGACGGCCAGAGTTAGGGAGCAGCTGGCCCGGGAGTTCCAGGCAGGGATCAGCCTGTGTAAAAGCTCAGGGGCTCTGGAAAGCAAGCAAGGCTGGCAGCCCCTGAGACTCAGGCGATGAGGCTGGAGCTTCGGGGTGGTGACAGGGCAGGGGCCAGCCAACCACACAGGCAACCCCCGAAACCCCTCCTGCCCTTTGCAGGGGGCTCTAGCCTTTCTGGGCCCTTTGGGAAGAAGCCGTTGCCCTGCTTTACTAGGGAAACTGAGGCAGGAGTGTGGGGGTGGCTCATTCAAATCAGTCTCACCAAGGTACCCAGACCTCCCCCCATGCCTACCCCCAGGCAGGGGGACCCAAGGTACCCAGTCCCCAGGCAACCTCCAATGAGATGTGGGTCAGCTCAGGTGGCCACCTGGGCTATGAGGCCAACTGACCTGGTTGTCACCTCATCGTGCTGCTGAGTCCTGGCCCCCTATCGGGGACAACTGTGCCACCTCCCTCATCAGGCTGCTCTGGGGATTAAAGGGGCTCTTGAGTGAAATACTTGTTCCAGGGCCCCGCCCACAGTGAGTGCTCAGCAAAAGGTAGGCATCGTGACTGTTAGGGAGGCCTCTGGGCAGGGAGGGGAGTTGGGCGCTAGAGTCAGATCTGCTGGGATGTGAGCCACTAAACTTGTCTTTGGGTAAGCCATGCCTCCTCTCTGAGCCTGTTTCCTCCTGTAACAAGGGGAGAGCAGTACTTTAAAGGGTTGCTGTGAGCATTAGAAGGTTGGCCGTCATAATGTTTGCTCATGGCGGATGCTCCATCAAAGTTGAGTCCCCTCGTAAAGTACTGTGGGACGTTGTGGGATGATCGGGCTGACTCACAGTTACGTCCTGGCCCTCTCATGTGCCGGAAACTGCCATTAGCCTCCAGCCCTTCAGGCTGGCTGCTGGGCTTCTCAGTGGGTTTATGGGAACGTCCAGGCCCTTGCCATTACAGGTATGAGCCACTGTGCCTGGCCCACTTCCTCTAATGCTGGAATGAATGTTCCTGTCACCTTTCAGACACACTTGGCCAGTGCACCAGCTGTCCCGCTCCTGAGAGGACACAGCCACGTGGGAGCAGCTGGAATATGGCTCTGGAGGTGCCACAGTGGAGGTCACAAGGCTAGTGGATGACAGACTTTCAGTTAATGAATGAGTGAAGAGGGAAGAGACAGGCATGGAGCTGAGGCTGTGGCTGTTCCCTGCCTTGAGGGTGTCTGACTCAGTGATCGTTCACTTCCAATTAGTAGGTCAATCAACAAACACTCGGAGAGATCCAAGATGGCCGATTAGCAACAGCTCAGGAATGTAGCTCCCAGTGAAAGCACAGAGAACGAGTGGACGCTGCACTTTCCGACGAATTTTTGTAGCCCACAGACCGGGAGATTCCCGGCAGAGGAGCCACACGGGTCGCCAGCGCGACTCGTTTGGCCGGCGCGGCTGTTTTGCCCCAGCGCGGCGCTTCCCGGTGCGGAGTGTACGGGACGGACGGGCTCGGCTGGTCCCATCCCCACAAGGAAAACAGCAATTGGAAGCGCTGCAGACTGAGAG